>VCCN01000756.1:1770122-1788833 GCA_006491835.1 Architeuthis dux | reverse complement strand
AGAGTTTCAATGCTGAAGAGTTTGGTCATAAATAATACCTGAGAATATCCGTTTGATTGTGAAATGTTCCACTAGAAACAATAAAATCCTGCTATGTTTGGTTTAGAAGACAATTAACTTTCTATTAAAAAAGTGGTAGGTGTGTACTTATTTATGTAAGCTGACTAAGTTTAAAGCCTATCAGATCCATGATAACAAAAACCACCACAAAGCAAATTGAAGCAAATTATAAAAAGGATGAAGCACTTTAAAGAAAACTAAGTATAAAAAGGTTGAAATCCACCTCATGAGTCTTTTCAACTAGCTTAAAAAGAATAAAAGATGTTAATGAGAGCAAATAACAAAACAACAATGCTCATTATACACAGTATACCCATGCATTAGTGAAGTCTGTCAAAAGGATACAACCATTCTTTGTCCTGTTTTGTCTGGTCAGCCAATTGGCCAATCAACTGAACAAAGCCTGGTTCGCCAGTTCTTTGCTGCTTATACTTAATGGGTAGAAAGGATTCCAGACAATCCTATAGGTTAATTGAACACATGGTCATTAATTAAACATTTTTTTCTTTTTAAAAATAGGAGGAACAGGTATAAAATATAAAGATTATTTTTCTTACTATTTTTGTAATATTAGCTTATTATGGTTTGAATAATGCCAATCAGTTACATTAACATTAAGCACTCGTATTTCTTTTTCCAAAGACCAATCTTTGTGCGCTTTAGCAACTTTGAAAGTCTGTAACTTGTGTGTTCATGTATGACTGAAATTGAAAATTCAAACGTATGACATCATTGTTAAATGAAGCAAGCAATTTTATTCTTGTATCCATAATAGCAGTGAGTGAGGGTGCTGGAAGGCATGAGGTGGTGAGGGGGGCAAAGAATACAAATCGATATCTCCTACACAAAGTCATGTCTGAAAAGCTGATTTTTAGAAGTTCAAACATTCTGTTTTTCTGATTTGAAGAATTCTACTAACTTATTTAAATAATTTCCATTTTTCTGATTTGAAGAATTCTAACTTATTTAAATAATTTAATCACAACTACAACATAAATTTATTTTTATATCAATTAATCAAATACTTTTAGATACTTTGTACAATTATATTTTTGGTTATAAAATAAATGCTTAAATTTAAAAAAAAAATAAAAAAAAAAAAATTAAAATTCAACTTTCAATGAATAGTTTTTGACCAACTTTACGAGGGTGGTGGTGAAATATATGCTCTAAAAGCGGGTGGTAACTCGAAAAAGTTTTGCTCTAAATGAATATTTTAATTTAATTTAAGTGCCATGTAAATCAGAATACAGTGACAAATTTTTATATATGTTCCTAAGATTTGCTTTAACTATATTTAAGGTAATTTTTATTCATTAAATTAATACAGAGAAAGACGTTTATTATAATCACGGATAATGTTATCAGTCATTGTTATCAAAACCAATTGGTAACAAATACTATTTAAAAATGAATTAAAAATTATAACATTTTTTATCATTATTAATGTAAAATTTTGGTCAAGTTTACCTTGAAAATTGTTGAATCAAAAAGGGACACATTTTGCCTCAACACCAGAAATGTTCGAAGTTATTTACATTCGATAAAAAAAAAAAAAAACATAACAAATTTTTGAAGTTACTAAGATACTTTCTCCTGGAAAAATAAAAAGTATTTTTTGTGCTTTCAATCCAACTATTCTTCATAAAACATATTAGCGTAATAAAAAATAGAAAAAGAAATTTGGATTGAAAGCACAAAAAATACTTTTTATTTTTCCTGTGAGAAAGTATCTTAGTAACTTCGAAAATTTGTTAATTAAAAAAAACCAAAAAAACCCCAACCTTCTTTTTCTATTTTTATTACAAGATGACAGTTACTGATTGACTGTAAAATTTAAACTCTAATTAATTGCTATAAAAGCCAAAAAGAATAGTTCGATTGAAAGTACAAAAAATACTTTTCCTGGAAAAATAAAAGGTATCTTACCAACTTCGAAAATTTGTTAGTTTAAAAAAAAAAAAAAAGAATTTTTTTTCTTTTTTATCGAATGTAAGTAATTTAAACATTTCTGGTGTCGAGGCAAAATGTGTCCCTTTTCGAATTGATAATTTTCAGGGTACCTGATGTAAACTTGATCCAAAATTTTTATAATGTAAAGTTGTTTATAACAATGAATTTAGAAGAATGAATGTAAATTGGTCCAACTTTTATAATATTTGCTTAATGTTATCAGCCGGTTACCTTTATCTAAAAGTCCCTGTCCCAAAGTGATCACAATAAGCAGCTTCCTCTGTAATTTAAAAAGAAATATTTTTGACAGGATGCCAGTGGATTGGAAAAAGGATTCAAAGTTGAAAAAGAAAAAACTTTTATAAATGCACATAATTTGATTTATTTTCACCACTTTTTGAATAGGCAATGAAAATCTATCATATAACTATCTCCCAAACCAGTCTACTCTTTAGTCTTTTTTAGAGAGAGTTAGAGAGTTAGAGAGTGAGAGAGAGTTCAACCTAACAAAATTAGCCACTGTACTTGGCAAGGAACAAGCATTGGCTAAAAATTGACCCAACACATATACCCTAATTATCCACATATAAATAATGCAATGTGTATCCATAGTGTGGGTGGATGTGTGTGTTCATAACACTTTTCAATGATCACACAGATACTACACTTTGATCCTAGGCTGAAGTGCTGGGGAGTGACACTTTGATTCTAGGCATACATAAATAATCCCATCATCTTTTATGGGTACTATGTTAGTAATTGAATAAAATGGACATGGACATCAACCTGCTTTCATTACCATACTTGGGTGGTTCAGATCTGAAATACATTGCGCAACACATAATCAAATCTACAAATTTGCAATAATAGCAAAATAAACAAAACAAAAAAAAAATGATAAAAAATAAACATGTTGAGAATTGGCTTAGTAAAACACTGGAATCTACAAAAAAATCATAGGTTTGAAAATAAAATTCTGTAATTGTGATTTCAGCTTCACTCAGAAGAATTCTTTAGATACAAACTGAGGTGAGTGAAAGCAATCATGAACAAAGGATAATCCTCATTTTAGGAGTGGTGACAAAACAATATAACCGGCAATGAATCAATTACATTTGCTAGAAGTTAGACATGAGAAGGTTTATATGACATATGCTTTATGTAATTGTTTTGCATTCTATTCTTGTCAGGATCATTCTTAATACAGGTTTACCCCACTTTCTTAAAGTAAAGAGTTCCTATACAAAGTTCTAAGCCAAAATGGCATAAAGTGAAGAAGCAATTACCATTAATTTATACATGAAACTTTTGAGTGTTCCCAGACTCCAAATATGGTGATCATATGTTAAGCTGAGTCATCTGAGGTTGGGATAGTGAGAGGTACAGGAGACTAGGGTGTAGGAGGAAGAGGGTGCATGCTGCCTCTATAATGGCAATGCTGCAAAACAAATGCTGAACTGAATTTTTGTTTTTCGCCTTTTTTTTCAAAAGGGAAGGGATACCTGTACTTAGACTACTGTCCAGAAAATGATTCATTCACTTGACCAAAATTCTTCTCTTAAAAAAATACAAGAAAAAATCATGTGATTATATATATATATAAGATTAATCTTTGTTAAAATCATTCTTGTAGAGTTTTGAAAATTAGAAGAATTCTGTGAGTTTATTTTAGTCAGGTAATACAAAGACAGAATCTTAAGTTGGTCAAAATTGTAAAGATAAGCTAAATGTTTTTGTTTTTTTATTTGATGTTTGGTGCCCTTGTTAAGCATCTTGAGTTATGGCCCTTAGGCGGAAGAGCGCTTATCAACTTCCAGTAAGGGGGGACGGTTTACGTTCTGGTGGCGGAGATACCATGTTGGTTTCAAGAGATTGTACACAACGCACATGTCAGAGTCCTGTTGCTGTAAATGAGTATGAATAAATTGAATCTGTAAGTACGTCTTTTGTTGTATTTTAAATCTGTTGATATCTGTCAAACTTTACCTGACCTTGCAAAACAAAAGTGACAGACTGCAACAAGGCTGTAAACATACATGCCATACTCATTCTCTCAAATATAAATATGTGGACTGAGATACCCTGGAACCCACAGAAAAACTTAGTTTAATTATGGTTGTAAAGATTATTGAATGTAATTATTTCAAATTCCCAAACATGGTCTTAATTGGGACCAACTACAGGGTAGGGGAGGAAGTGAAACAGTGGCAATAAGAAAGTTTCTGAGCGAGATTTCAAAGTTCTTTAGTTGAAGACCAGATGTTTATTTAAAGACAAGATCTTTTTAAAACAATAATTTGGCTTGAATCATAAACCTCTTAGCATTCCTAATACTTCCTAGGTTCATTAAAGTCAAAACAGCTAAAATAATATTCTCTCTTGGGAGGAGGTTGATAGAACAACATATTTTTCCTCTCATCTATAAATAATCAAAGTAAACTGATACACTCAGAATAGAAACCAAATTGTGTGAGGGAAAATGAGAATTCCTAGCTATGGAAGTCTGACGATAATAGATAGTTACTGTGATAAAAATTAGGTGTATGTGAAAGTTTCCAGCAAAAAATGGTTTTCAATTGTGTATTCAATCTTTTGTTTTCAAAAAAATGAGTCCTGGGAACTTTTGCACGCACCTAATAAATTTATATCAATTTATGAAATTAAAAAGGAAAAAAAATTAAATTAGATATTGTAATAATTGTAATGTTATTGGACTGTACACTCATATAATTAAATAGTTCAAAATATAGAGTAAACAATGAGAAGAGTGAATATAAATTTTACATTTGAATGAAAATACACTCTGCTGAATAAAATTAGCTTCTCCACAGAGCAATTCTCTGCTCTTTAAATCTTACAAAAAGGGGAAAGTTCTACCAAAGCCATTATTTTTCATCCCTAACCAAGGTATATTTTCTTTTATAAAAGAGAACACTGGAAGTCAGTGTTAAAAGCAGTTCTTTGTCAATGTAGAATAAAAGACTGCAGTTCTTTATGCAGATTGAAGGACTCGGGACGAGACATTTGATTACTTTTACCATAGAAATATAAAGAATTACTCTGATTGCATTCCCAAGTGGTAGGAAAATCGACACTGTGTTGTCACTTGCTGATTAACTGCAAGAGTTTACAAGTTGAATTTAGTTTTTCGTGAGAGCTGTGCAATAGATATCAGATACTGGAATTCTCTGAGTATACAAAAACAGCTTTTCCCAGTAGAATGCAAAAACTGTCATTAATCTACCAGTGAGATCAGAGCTGGAACATAAGACAATCAAGTACAAAGAAAATCGCTGCAAGGTTTAGTAATGAAATGAAGATAATTAAGTTTCCAGGCATTTTTTTCTTTTCAAGTGTAGAGTAAGATGCTGCCAATCACCAATTCAGTTCCTCTTGAGGGGGTTGAAGGGAATTGGAAAATGTTAAAAGTTGGACTCAAAAGGTGCTGAAATCCATTAAATTTGATATATTGTCACTACTTTACTTTGTGGGCAGGGTATCACTTGGTGAAAGACTGATGTAAATATCCAAATGATAAGGACTAGCATACACGTCTTCCTTGGAGAGGCAACAGAAGAGAATTGTGAGAAGTAAGCTTTCATTACCAACCTCAAGAATTTAAGAAATGGAAAATAATTGAAAGTACACACCTATAAATGCCATGGTTTGTGGCTTTCTAATGCTAAATATGTTCATAAGTGTGTAGACCAGCTACAACTTTGATATTTTTCATACAGTCTGTAACGGACTCATATATATTTTGCACTCACACATACGGTCAGTGAGTTGAAATCACTTGACTCAAATTTCCTTTGGAACAATCCAGATTTTTATTCCGAGAAAATGGGTTATCTTGTCTTTCAGAAATTTTCAGGACATGCGAAATCCGTACTCAACTCAAATTTAATATGCTTTGTAGATGACAAGTCTGGCCAAATCATGTTTCTTGTCAACTTACATTCCATCTTGGAACTTTTGACGATACCCAGTTTAACTGGCCGATATTTTTTGACCAGCCACACACCACCACTCACTATAAGAAACTCAGCAATTCTTATTCTTTGTTCAGTCATTATTTGTAGTTTCGACAAATATGACAGTTCCATCAGAGACACGCCTTTTCACCTCTGATTATGTACGTACGCATTCATACATACACACGCACTCTCTTTCCTAACATTTTCAACAAACTACAGACACTTTTACTAAGTAGAATACAAACACTTTAAAATTCATTTCTTCCTTCTGCTTAGCTGAGACTACTTTTTGTTATATTATCCTGTAATAAATATCTTATTATCATTGCAGAGTATTTTGTATTTCTTTCAAATTGCATTTTGTTAACTGTATTCCTTGCACATGCATGTAATTTCATTTCCTTTTACTACTGCAGAACAGGTAGAGAAAGAAAGATCTGTCTTATGCGCATCTTTAACATTACCCTCTTTCTTTCTCCAGTCTCATCAGCACCCTAGCTTTACTTACTGGCAGTCAGACCCTTAAGGCGCTATTATTATTACTGTTACATACAGTCTCACTGTTAGAGATTACTATGCCACTACGCCCTTATCATTGTTATTATATGATAACTTTTTATTGGAGTCAGATGTATTTAATAATTAGGAGCTAGTTAGTTTAATAATTAGTTTTAATTCTATCTCCATAAGCCTCCTATATACCAAGCCCAACACATGTCCCAATATAAAGGTATAAAAACAAATGAAGATTTGTGTACTTAAAACAGATTTTTAAAAATATCTGTACATGAAGTGGAGGATCAATAAAGAGGGGGATCAGTTTTCTATTGTTGTGAAGTATTTATTGTATTCAGTATTGCAATACATACTTACACTGAGTAATATCATCCATACTATTTCATATAGTAAGATGCTTTCCAACAAAGAGGAATATTACTGTATTTGCCGGCCTATGGTTTACAAGAGTATTTGAGGGACTACCGCTCACTGTAACTCATCCGAGCCCCATAGCTGTCCATTTTGAGCTTCAGTAGACAGTCATAATACCAGCACATTGGACGCTGTGTAATATTGGCATAGATTTTTAAAAATTTAAATGTGCATCTTATATGCCCGCAAATACAGTAATTTACTTGGACTAAGCTAAATCTGGCACAAGACTACATTTTATGAGTCACAGAGTGGGGATTAAATCATTAATTGGTTGTGTGATGAAATGGATAACTACTGCACAGTGACAGCTGCTCTTGTAACTAGGGCTATATAGGTATGTAGTATCTCAGAGTTGAAAACAGTTACCTTTTAGGTTGTTTTAAGAATGTTTGTTTTGCTCTACATGACCATTATGTAGGATTTCATGTGCCATAAGAGTTTTGACATTGAAATTCGCAGTTAAAATTTAAAGTGTATTCAGAGTTCACTTACAAGAAAAATGCTGAAACTAGAATTCTTCTTTATAAAGGAGGTCTGTGGGAAAGTATGTACTTCAGACTATGTTTTATTTGTCACATAGAAACTGGTTATTATAAAACCAGTAACTAAACAGTGAAGCCTAACTATGAAGGAAATCATAGCATCTTTTGATTCTGAGAAACAAGCATTAACATCATGTGAATGTGAACAAATAAAATTGTATAGATAAAATAAACAACAGTATCATTTACTAAACATAAGTCACAAATAAAGATGAGCTATTGAAATGGTTCTTCGGACGGTTGAACTCCTTGTTATTTGCGTTATAAACATGACGTTTCGGCCGATCCATTCTTCGGCCTTCTTCAGGTGTAAAATCCGAATGTGATGGGTTAAACAGAAATTATGCTTAAAGGGAGGTAGCCCTTATAGCGCATGGCCCTGGTGTTTCTGTGTCTTTGTTCTGTCGGGTTTGGATTTGTTGAGAAGTGGAAGCCACATCGGGTTGAAATCCGCGCTTGTTTGGCTAATGCATTTAGTCAACATTTTGATGTGAACTGCCTCTTTGATTTTTCTCTGCTTCCAACAACGTTCTCTGTCGATAATCTGGACTTCCTCCCAAAGAGGAAGATGCTCGACGTTCTCTCTCCAGATGTGGTCGTCCGAAGAACCATTTCAATATTAATGACCCTTCTTAAAACTATAGAAAAAAGATGAGCTAGTTAAAAAAGATCTTTTGGGAATTACATTTGATGAAAATTATGTATCATTAGATACTTATAAAAGATACTAAACAAGAGAATTAGCTGTAAAAGTCAGTAAAACATTTTGATAAATAGTTCTGTTTATTTATTTATTGTAAATGTTTTGTGTTAATACATCAAATCTTTAATTGCTAGTGTAAATAGAACAGAGATATCATTTTGTGAAAATGAGATCTAAGGTTTCAAGAGTTAAGATACTGCATATGTTGGACTATAAGACAAATGGTTTCTAGGGGTATTTGGAGGACTACTACTCACTGCAAACTCCTCCAAGCCATTATCGGGCTTCAGTAGACAACCCCATAGTTATAATACCAGTACATTAGACACAATGGAATTGACATTTGCATGTTTTTTTTTAGAAACCATCAACCAAAACTGTCAACATAGGTTTCTTCAGTTTTCAAGTAGTTCTGCCTGGCTGTGTATCTATGTATGTGTCACATGTACAGGCCACACCAATGGAGCCAGAGGGCTGTTTTGTTTTTATATTACCCCCTAAAATAAGTTTTTAGTAGGGAGGGAGGTTCAATTTACAAAGTTTAAGCTAAATTGGTCCCTTAGTTTGTGTCTGGCAGCATTCACGCTTGATTTTTGAAAAATGGGACTTTTTAGTGATCACCGCCCAACAAAAGGTGAGTGAAGTAACTTATTCGTTGGTCGCCTCTTTTTCCAATTTTATAATTGATCACCCCCAATATGACATACTGCCAAAAGACGGTCACGTGACGGTTTTTATTGAGGGACTAATCAGGCCTGTTTTGGGTTGTTTTTTTTTAATTAAATGTCCGTTTTATATATCAGCATATACAGTAGTTCTAGTTTCATTCAAACTGAAACAGAACATATCAGACTCTACAAATTGCTGAAAGGATTTACAATGGCAAGAAAATGGATAAAATATCAGAAAGAACAAAAATAAATGAATTTCTGAAAAATTCTTTTTTCATTTTATGATCGGAAATGTTAACTTATTCCCCAGCTTGTTCTATAGATATCAAGAGCAATTCAAAGTAATTGAAATGCTACAAAGAACAAAACACACTCAGCAGGGAAGAGCTTCAGTCTTATCGATTTTATCACATAAGCTGATAAAATTAGCAAAATTCATGCTGAGGAGCTGGGTATTTAAAGACAGAAGAGGAGAAAAAAATTAATTGATGGCATAATGTTAACAAACAAGTATGCAGTGGATTTGGAAGTTAGTAACTCATCTGCTCACAAGCAACTCAGAATAGAATTAACCACAGCAAAGAAATGATCACCAAGTGACAGCTCATTGCTAAAGGAATTAAACTACAAGCCATAAGCACGAAAGTAAAAACACTAGTGTTAGGTTGATGAGGCTGGTTTCAACAAGGAGACTTGTAAAGTGGTTTAGGAGGTGCATATAGGAGTAGCAGTTACCAGCACATAAAATGGAATTGAATAACCAATTCATTTAATCGACTAGAAATAAGCCAACTGCAAGACTTTTTTTTGGAATTTAAAACTGATTTCGGCATTAAATGACCCATCAAGGGTTGATATGCCTCTAAACAAATCAATCAATCACGTTCATTTCGCACTAATTCCCTAGGAAAGGCACAAGCCCGTATCCCCTTCCAGTTCTGTGGCATAGGCTAAGTTAGGTTAGGTTGTGCTCAGGTCATTTTTATTCAATCTCCAGTTCTAAACATTGGAAATGATTCTTATATGAGAATTTTCCCCACTCATTATACTTACGAATAGCAAACATTTCTTACAATAAAATTAATTTTCCACAAGTTTTGGGTGTTCTTTTCCTCACGTATTGTAGTAGTGAGACACAGCTGTGGTCATATTCTATCACCCCTTCCCTTCCCCTTTTCAAACGTACCAGCTGAATAAATCAGGTCATTTTTCAAAAAATAAAATTGAAAGTAATTAATGTGTCTGCCCTCCATTTTCTAATTCGCGGATTTCCGCAAATGTCATCAATAATTAAATATGACTTTAAAAGATTTTGCGAGCTGCTGTGGAAAACCACATCATCTGTGGAAAACCAAAAATAATATTTTTTGAGTATCCAGCAAGATGCAAAAACTGCATTATAGAAAAATGTAAACAAAGGCAAAAAGTTTAGTAATTCATAAAAGCATAGGGAATTATGTGTACAGTCGGTGGACCATAGGATGTAACCCTCGGGTTTAAAGGGTGGGGTCGACCCTGGGCAAGTCGCATTTCACTTTAAAACTACACTGCTCAAGCCATCCACAGATACACAACATATCTGCTGAGGCGGCCATAGTGTTCACGTCCTGTGCTTCAACTACACAGGTAAGCCATACCATCTGAACACACCCACAAAGGGGCGGCAGACCCCCATAGCTAGCTCGCATCTGCCAGGAGAAGGAAACTCCTGTCAAACTTACGACCTAAGGACACTGCTGCTATCTGTGCCACCACGGTGGACCATAGCATACAAACCTAAGGTTCAAAGGGTGGGGGTCGGCCACGCGCACATTGCACCTCACCTTAAAAATCCATTGTGCAGACTACGGATTCTCCACATTCAGGCCCCGCCAACCTAGGACCCGAATAAAGACACGGAAAACCTGTCCCAAATCTCCGTCCGCGGAGACAAGTCATTCATTCACATTACTAGGTTATATTACCTTAATTTATATATAGATTTACTTTTATAAAAGACATTTTTAAAAGTTCAAGTACAATTAGGCACTCGCTCTGTACATGTTTATGGTTTTATTTATGAACAGCACAGTACTATTAGTGTTGAGGTATTTTATAGATGCTAAATGTACAGTAATGTACATATTGCAGTCAAGAGAGTACAGTACAGTAAATTTTGTGAAAGGTCTGTGCCCTGAACCCCCACAAAATTGGAGGGCCAGTATTTTTTTTTTATTACATTTTTTTAGTTTTTTTTAGGTTAAAATTAGTTTTACAAGTAAAAGCCGAAAACCATAGAAATTTTTTGTGCTTTAAATCATATATAAACAAAAAAATCGTATATATAAAAACTACTGCTCATAAGTATTTGACAAGCACAACATCTGTTTTTTTATTGCCTAAGATTGTAAGGGCCATTAAGGATTTTGATCCAAATTAATTTACTAGTTTTGTAACTTTTTCAAATAGCAATGCGAGTTCGCCTTTTCAATCTCCTTGATCATTTCTGAACAAGATTTTAGAAGGATATGGAAAAAAAAAAATGTTGATTGCAATCAAATTTGGTTCCCTGTTTTTAACTCTCAAAACCAAGCGATTAGAAACAAAATATCTGTTTGTTCAAATACTTATGCCAAATACTGTATATTTTAGGCTGATAAACATGAGAATGCCAATTAATTTAAACAAAATAAATCTTTCCAAAAATTCTATATTAGCGAGGTTGGGTGGATGTGAAGTGCAATAAAATCTCCATCTTTAACCAATTCAACTTTAGTAATGCCACATTTGTTTTTTTGAGCTAGTTTACATATTGGAAACTGTCAATCAAAACTGTCAACATAGGTGTCTTCAGTTTTTAAGTTGGGCTGGCTGGCTGGCTGGCTGACTATCTATGTATGTCATGCATAGAGGTTGCACCAAGGGCTGAAAATTTAAACATTTACTCCTTATTATGTCTAGAAAAAACAGTTATGTTTTTTTTTTTAAATTCCTTTGTTTTTTGAAAATTCAGACTTTTTTAGTGATCACTGCCTTACAAAAGTCGAGGAAAGTAACTGATTCTTTGATCACACCTTTTTCCAATTGTTTTAATTGATCACCCCCACCACGACATGCAGCCAAAAGATGTTGGTCATGTGACAGTTTCTATTGAGTGACTAACCAGACCTATCTATAGGTAGTCTTTATTTGGTTACTTTGAAGGAAGCTATGATGTATATTATCTGTTCCACCAAACACTAACAACCTTCCAGGGATGATGGTGGAGTTTTGGCTTCTCAACAGCATGCAGCCAATTTATAGAAATTGTTTTTGGCTAATAACCCTTAATTGATTTAAAAATGGTTCTAATTGGTACATTGAAGTTTGCTATGCGTTCCATGACTGATTTTTTTTACCTCTTTCCACTGCAGCCTTCAACTCTTCATTATTGATCGATAGTTTTAGCAAACCTCTTTCCTGATTTTCTAAACTAAAATCACTACTGTTCATTCACTAACAAGCATGGTCTACAAACAATGAATTTAAATTCTTTACAGCTTCAGCTCCATTATGGCCCAGCTTGAACTCATACAAATATAAAATTTGAAAGTCATGAGGTGAAAGGCATCCTTTAAAAAAAGAAGTAAAAATTAATGGAGTGAAAGGAAATTTTTACAGAAAAAATGCTCAGCTTAAAACAAAATTGGCATTTTCATGGTCATCATCATCAGCCGTTATAGGTCTACTACTGGACAAAGGCCTTTCCCATCTCCTTCCATCACGACATAGACTGTGCTAACCTCTGCCACGTCTTATCGGCAAACTTTTCTATCTCATCTCTCCATCTTGTATCTGTTTTTTTTTCTACTGCGTTTACTGTCCCATGGGCACCAGTCGGTTAGTCTTTTCACCCATCTATTGTCATTTCTTCTTGCTAGGTGACCAGCCCATCTCCATTTTTGCTGCTTAATTATTTGTATAATATTCTTTCAATCTAGTCCTCCCTCTGATCCATGTTGATCTTTTTCTATCTCTTAGAGTTATCCTAAGCATTGCTCTTTCCATTGCTCTGTGCTATTCTAAGTTGTTTTTTTTATGGTAAACCATCTTATATAATCAAGTAGGTGGTCTGCTTGGTGACTGAAACGGTTGAGCATTTCTCACCAGGGCCAGTGGTTGATGTCCAAGCAGAGATAAAACTCCAGGATCTCAAATGATAATTTTCAAGTCAGGTAGGCCCTCCTCATTTGGAAGATTGATAGAACACAATCTTTCTTCCCCTCATTTGGCTTTGTACCTAACTTAAGCTTAGTAAATATCTTACTCTCCAGAGAGAGAAACATGCACACAAAGAGACAGAGATATTACCAAGCAAGCATAAAATAATTTTATTTTTCAGTTATAATAACACTATATTCCTATATATCATTATTTTATGTGTGACCAAGAGGAATTATGTTGTTTGCGCCAAAAACTAGAAAAATCAGTAGCACTTCACATTCAACTCAAACTAGGAGCCAAAAATTACACCTCGCACTTCCTACAAAATTGAATAAGTGCTACCATAGAGGAATGATTGCCAAATAATGTTACATTGATAGGCATAGACTATTTTCAATATTTTATAAAAATTACATGTATTACATTAGAAAAGGTATAATAATAAAATAGCATAACAAAGGCTAATAATATTTACTCAATTTCATGTTAGGTGAGATGTACAGAATTTCATTTTGAAATCAGAATTAAGAATGCAATACTACAGTGTTCTATGTAAATGGAATAATGTTCAATGAAAACGTTTTTCTTTATAGGAAGAGCAATGGTTGATGGAGAAAAATGATAAATCAATCAGAGCAACATGAGCTAGTGGCACACAAAGAGAAAAAATAAGTATCAAGGTCATTCCATGTCAAATCAACAAATTTTTAAGGCAAAAATACTATAACAATTACAGATTTTGTTCAAAATTGGCACAAGTATAGATCTTTGTGAGATAAATTGAATGTGCCATGTCTCACATCTCTAGCTTAAAGGGTATGACTGAACGTTGTCATTACCTTCAAAATGTCACATTTCTTTTGCAAAGTTTAAAAATCAATATCTCAGTTGTTTTTACACCTAGAAAGTTCATTTATATACCATTTTAAAGTATTTAAGTAGATCTAGAACTGTTATTCTATGTATTTTTTACTTCAGAGGTTGATTAAAAAAGTTGACCGCGAACTTGACCTTTGACCTTTTGTATATCATTTGAGCTATCAACCAATTTGTTTCTAAATTTGACACATAATTGGTCTGGCCTTTTTGCATATGTACAACATTTCTAAACTAAACCTGATCACCATCAAACCAAACTTTGAAACTGCACCTGGGATGAGCAGGAGAGGAAGCTACTATAAATGGTGGGCTAACAGTGTCATTAATTTTGGAACCTTCAATGGGGGACACTAAACTGTCCAAAACAGATCCTTTCGGAATTTAATAGAGTCAATTACAGTAAGAGAAAAGAAGTTAAACAACTTGATTGATTATCAAACAGTTTGAGCTAATGCCATGAGTAATAGTGTGATAAAAATTAGGATATTAGTCCAAACAAAATCCCTTGTGCTGCAATGGTGGAAACACTTGGATTCTTGGAGGTACATATAAAAGGCTCAGATAGCAAAAGAACTTGGTCGCATTTATACAAATGTGGACACTTTCATATAAAGAAGAGTGCACATTTGGTTGTGTCTGTTTTCTTCTTAGCTAAGAATCCAGAGAGAACATCAAAACGCAGTTGCTCCACCTACACTTGACCTAGAGGTGACTCTAGACAGCCAATACTTGAACCCATTTCTTGGTCTTTAAAACCTTCCTCAATCTCTGGGTCTGAAAAATAACTATTATTCCAGAGTCAGAATTGCATGGTATTCCATGAAGATTAATATTATCAAATTATCAAATTCTAATCTGAAAGAAAAAAGGTATTTCCTTATTTGTACAATCAACTAAGACAAGCTATTAATATTGTTTAAAAATGGTATCTGAAATTGAGAGATGATGTATTGCCATTCTTCTATGAATTAGTCAAGCTAATATCTTCATTTTTGTTGTTTTTATCTCAATGTTTTGGCCAATGTATTCTCCAGCCTTCTTCAGGTATATGTTTCATCCAGTAATCCTTGGGTGTGATCCAGTACATTTTCCCCTTCTCAATCTTACCACATCTTCAATATGAACAATTCACAGATCAACACACACACACACACACACACAACCAGATACAATATACACTTAAGGAAGAAAACATGTCAGCTGAAATGTGGACAAAAAAGATGAAGTCCAACTAATTCACGGAATAATCTTTGATGACTTGCTTTTAAATTGTACTTGCTTAAAGGCTGCCATCGCCAGCCATTAAGCTCGATGTCAAGTCACTTCCCATATATCAAATTAATATTATAATTATTTTTGCATAAATAAGGGAAAATACTCTATAATTAGTATCCCCCCCCCCAAGGGAAAATAAAAATTTCCCCTCACTTTTGCACCCTACAAAAGGAAAAGAAATTCCCCATCAATTTTGACCAATAGAAGGGGAAAAGAGTTATCAGAATATGAGGTCAGGTAAAAAAACAACTTCCAAAAAGTGTGATCAGAATATGGCTTGTTCCAATACCACATTATTGAATTAGCCGGATCAAACAATGTCAAGTTATCAAAAAGGAAACTTCTAGGGGTACCAGTACAGCAGAGAAAAAAGGGTAACGGATGGAAATACACCTTATGAAACTACAGATGGCATGGCAAACACGATTAATAGAAATATATCTCCCATTTCTTCTTTGTGTAGAGAGAGAGAGGAGTAGGCGGTAGAGAGAGAGAGAGAGGAGTAGGCGGTAGAGAGAGAGAGAGAGAGAGGAGTAGGCGGTAGAGAGAGAGATTTTTAAAATATGAAAACCATTAGAAAAAATGTGTGATGACAAGCTTTGCTCTGAGTGGATATACTCTATACCTCTCCATCTGTCCTCTGCTATCTCTGTGCTGGTCTGCTCGAATAAATAGTGTTCCCCTTTTCTTTGTCATATCAGTCTTAATTTAGTTTTCCCATTCATTAGAGTCCTCACAATGATCAGAGGCCACGATAGATTCCAGCATTATCATTCCATGATATCGTGTCACAGACGGACAAATAGTAAAAACGCATTCAACTCTGGTTTTCAAATCTGACTTTTCCTCTTCTGAAAACCACTGCAATTGACAGTTTTTGTGTTATAAAACCAGTTTAGCCTTATAATCTCACCTGACTTGAATATTGATTTTGGGTTGTTTTTTTTTTTAAATAAATAAAACATGTGTATCTTAAAAGCAATTTGACATACACTAGGTTGTAGAGCTAGCATATTTAGCATAGAACCTTGAACTTAATGATTATTACTAACCTGATCAGTTTACCACTGATTGTTAAGCCAAAGGGATTGTTCTACCCTAAAATTCAAAGAATAATGCCACCTCTTGTCAAAATCATATCAAATAAGATAAGGAGAAGAAAGGAAAAGAATAATAGAATATTTCAGGACAAACTGATCATACTCAGCTTATAGATAATATACATTAAAAATGTATATCTATATGTCTCTCATAATTCAATAATGCATTGTGTTTGGGTAAGAAATCAAGTCTAGACCTGTGTGAAATGCTCTCTGAAAACTCCATTTAATGAAATAAAAATCAAGTTACCAAAGAGTATTTCGTTGTTGACTTTGGGATTTTAGATATCTAATGAAAAGATAAGTGTATACATACACATATCTATATTGATTGGTTTGAAAAATGGCAATAATTGTTTTGTACCTACTGTAATAGTGTTAACACAATATGTATCAGCCATAGGATTGTACTTTTTTACAATTCATCTTTCAAAAAGAATTAGAGCATGTTTCAATACAAACTAAGAGAGAAAAAAAAGCAATGGAACTTTCAAAATGCCATGTCATCTTAACCAATCAAGAATTTTAATGAAAAGGCATGGAAGTTTTAGAAGAAAACAAAGCATTTTAAGATGGAAATAAATTACTGCTTTTTGTACAAGCAGCATCCAGATAAAAAAAAAAAAACCTAATTTTTTTTTTTTTTTTAAGATTAGAATTTCATTGACTACTTCAACTCAGAAATAGGCTCATTATTTTTTAAACTCCTGAAGATGCCAAATTGGCTTAATCAGGGCCTAGGGCTTGGCTGGGAACTTAGGCCCAACAAATTACTCTTTTCTAGGTGTTTGTTTAATTATTTGGCACAAACATGTATAAGCACTGAAGACAAGTACATTGTAAAAAAATAATGATCATTATCACAAGAACTACAGGTTCCAAATCTATAAATATGCTACCAAAGCCTGCAGTTACAGCTGTGATTTAAGATAATTAGCAAAAGTAATTAGAATTAATAAGCAATGCTCTATCTAGTAGTCACAAACAGCAACAGGAATCATTATCATTAATTTTTTAATCACCGCTACCCACAACACTGTTTTATTGTTGGGTTTAGGTTATTGATGTGTTCTGACATTTATATCTATGTATCCAGACTTTGCCCAACCCTAACCATTCATAGTAGAAGCTTGAAATTTTGCACACGCACACCTCAATGGGTACGGAAAAGGTTTTTTGTTTTTTTTAAATTCCCCCCATAATAGGTTTTTAGAGGAGGGTTTGCAAAGTTTATGCTAAATTGGTCACTGGTTTGTGCCCGCTTGTTTTTTGAAAATTCAGACCTCTTTTAGTTATCACAGTCCAACAAAAGGCAAGAGAAGAAACTTATTCATTGATCACCCCTTTTTCCAACTTTTTAATTGATCACCCCCAGCACAGCATATATGGGTAGCAGTGATTCATAATTTCCCTTTGAATGCTAGTTACTATTTTCTTTCATGTAAATTTTTTTACAGTTGCTTTTTTATCACAAATTAACTAAGGCCATCGATCTATGGCAATGAGTAAACAGCGCAGATCGGAAATAAAGAATAAGCACTCAGTGAGATTTTCAAACTCACGTCCCTTTTGCCTAGGAAAACCTGGTAAATACCCAGCTGCTCTTACCGACTGAGCTACGAGAACTCGCTGGGGCAGAAGATCAAATCTAACCTGTAAACCTACTCCTGCACCATGTTTGTTTTTGTTTCTGTACTAGTAGTATCCATAAAGCAATCATCTTTTATTATTTATTTTTATTAGATGAAGCATTGTAAACCATTATTATTAAGTGTTGACTATTACAATAAACTATGAAAAGGAAAAATACTTTGTTTCAGTGTTCTAGACATTAAATATTAAAATTCTAAAACTTCAAAATTTCAAAAGCTTTAAAATTCTAATGAACGTAGTTCCGCCTTGTGTATTGGATTGATGTATGCCTTCTGATGGATGTACATGTTACGGCTGTTTAGGCCATTTTCAACATCCTGATTGACCTACTATTATTTTCTTTAATTCTTTTAGTTGCTTTTTATAATTAGTAGTCAAAAATTGATAATAATTGTTGACAATGCTTCATCTAATGAAAATAAGTAATAAAAGATAGCAGCAGGAGTGTCCCTAACAAGAGAGATGATACTAAATACATAAATAAAATAAATATTCTATCATACGTTTTTACATGCAGCCTGTAAAATCCTTACTATCTTCAGGATATATCAACAAATATGGGTTCAGTATAATAAAGAAATCCTGGGATCTAACTGACATACTGACCATAATTTAAGTTTTGAGTAAAATGCCAAGTTTAGCAAATCTAAGAATGTTATTGGAATAATTTTTATGGGTTCTTATATTCATCATGTACATGCCTAAATAAAAATAATTATTATACATCATAAAGATGTCCACCAGTTTAACTGTAAAGAAACAATGTTATATTTTCTATATTGT
>VCCN01000756.1:1749516-1759785 GCA_006491835.1 Architeuthis dux | reverse complement strand
AAATTTTCCATCTGCTAAACTTAATTTTTTTTTTTCCACATGCTTTGATTTTGATCAGGAAACTTTGGAAATTTTCTAGTGAAAAATGTGCACTTGTCGGAAACTTGGAACTTTATTGTGGCCTGCAACACACAAGTGAAAAGTGAAGAGAATCTATAAAAGCAAATAATGATGGGTATTTATAAGTGCATTTTCACAGGCAGATCTTTCTGTAAAACCATATGATAAAGTGTGAAGGATAAATGTGACAAGGTCTTGTGAGTAGTAGAGCGTAGAGTTACCCAGCACACAACTCAAAGTCATGTAATAGGTCATCCAAACATTGTCTGGTTTTCTCTTGACCCTACTCCTTTTAGTGCAATGGGAAAATGCTGCCTGGGGAGACAAATCCCCAGACACCAGGATTCAGTTAATTATTATTACTATAATTGCATCAGCATTGCAAACAACCAGATTGGGCTCCATATCCACTTGCAGCTAAAACTCTGATGTTATATATTTTTTCAAAGGCCAAAAGTGATGTCTACTAAAGATAACATAAACTGAGGAATAGTCTGCATAAATGAACAAAAAAATATTCTACAAGTAGACTGAGGAGCAAATTTAATAGATCACGACTCACCAAGAATCAATCAAACTTATTTGAATCTTATATTTCAAGGAGAAATACAATGTCCTTCATGTGATCAGTCCCTCAGCTGGTGCATAAATCATCCTGAGCCATTTGCATTTGTTTCTGGTTACATTTAGCCAGTTCCTTCCATTGCTTTTTATCAGTTGATTCCACCTCATCAATGGTGCTCCTCTCTTCCATTTGTTTCTGTGCTTTTGGATACCAAATGAAAGACTGTGACAATGATGTAGACCACAAAAGAAATCCTTGTCACATAAACAAAATCAATAATTGTATATTGTACATTATATTTCATTCAAAAGAAGAAAGAATGAAATATAATGTACAGTATAAAATTATTGATTTTGTTTATGTGACAAGGATTGTTTGTTGTCCTGGTCTCTTATTGGGCATGGCCAGATTCTTTACAATTCATCTCGGGGAAATTCTTTTTTGTAGTCTTGTTTCAAATTATGCAATTTAAAAGGAATATTACAACTCAGCCTATAACCAGTCTTCCTCTTTTCGCAGAGTTGCAAGATGGTAGTTCACAGATTAAAATACTCAATTGGGGGGTTAACTTTCAATTATTCAATCCAACTTACAGAATAAAAATGATCAATTGTATCTAACAGATTTAAAAAGGTGGAGGGCAACAGCCTTTGCTTTATAGCTCAATCCAACTATATAAAATCATATTTTATTCATAAATCATAATTCATCCAGTATATTCTCTAATCATTTTCATATTGTATAGTTATATTTATCTTGAATCTTAAGTCTTGAATAGAATATGAATGTAGATCAATGGTATTCCAAATACTGTAGAGCTAATTTCTTTTTAAAATACAGATTCTCAAGGTTTGCACAAAACCAATATTTAAGATTTTGTAAAACTTATGCTAGAGAAAGGATGATAGATGTTATCCTTTGCTCAGACTGAATCGGAAGGTTCCTATACATTTATCTACAAAGACCTATCTACAAGAGGGCACTCAAACATTTTGCTGATGGACGTTTCACCAAAAACAAGTTAGCTGACAGACAAAACGTCTGACAGCGGACATTTCACTGAAAACTTTTTTGCCAAATTGATGTTTGGGCAACTTGGCTTTTTGGCGATGGATGTTTCGCTGGAAACATTTTGTCAGAAGGATATATTTTTATTTTAGTTTTTTTACTTCGATTTTTTGCATGTTTATTGTGTCAAAATATTTATATTTCATATTGCAAAATATAAATAAATAAATTTACTCAAACATATGTAGGTTTAAAATAAATTCTAAGTTATTTTTTAAATTTTATTTTGGTCTTCCTTCACTGACGGACATTGTTGTCTTTATCTATTGAACATTTAATGGTTTAAAAAAAACCAAAAAAAAAAAAACAATGAAATAGACGACATTGGAAGAACCAAAACATCAATTCGGCAAAAAGGTTTTCGGCGAAACTTCAACCCAATGAAACATCATTCATTAAAACATCATTTGGCATAACATCCGGACATGCTACAAGAGTTGCCATGACTTGAACGTTGGTCCTCGAATGTGATATTTTAGGTTCAAGTTCATTTAAAATCTTACAGATCCTTTGACTACTGCTTTCAGTTAATATGATGTACTTGTTAAATCTGCAATACCATAGTGGTATAAATACACAAAATTATTTGCCATGTGCAAGATAATGAAATATACTACATTAATAAATACAAAGATAAATAGATTATGATAAATAGCTAAATCATAATATCAGTGAAAACAATGCAAAAAATAAAATACTTGACAGTAATAATTCCAGGCAAAAGATCAGATTGTAAAATTTTGTCAGAAACAATTTCCCAGACGATTTTTCACGACACTAGTTTCTAGTATCTGCTATTGCTTATACAGGGTGTGCCAGGTATTTGAGAACACAACTTTAGCGGGCTATAAATGGAAGACGACCTGACGTAATGTTAAGCGGCGTGTGCCAAATTTTAACTTTCTCATTTCTCTTTCAGACATATTGACAGCATCAACATGGCAGCTTCCAATCTGACACAGGAAATGAAAAAGCATGCCATGGTTATGGCCCTAGCCACCAACCTCAGTAACTCGGAGATGGACACATTCAAGAAGCTGGCTAGGTCCTTCGTGTTCAAGGTCAGGAACAGCTGGAGGTCTCTGGCGGGAACGTGTCATCCTTGGCCAAGAGAAAGAGTTTGTACAGCTGGTCCAGGACAATATCAACGACAACCCCAGTAAGTTGTTGAGGGCCATCGCCAAGCAGCCGAAGGTGGCAGAGTCCACTATCAGATGTACCTGATGTCCTTGTGCACCATCCTGTTGAAGTGCTTGCTGAACAAGCTCAAGCACCCCGAGGAGCCCGGCACGCTCTTGTTCTTTTCCAATACGAAGAACTTCGACCAGGACCAAAAGGTGAAAAGGAGGAATGACAGGTTGCTCTGCACAGAACCCATGATGATGTTCAGCAAGTTGCCGTCATCTATGATGCTCCTGGGGGTTGGGGGCAACGAGGGCCTCAGGGTCAATGTCACCACCTACATCAAGCTGCTGGACATCAAGCAGTGGTTCGAGGGGCTAGCCATGGGGAGTCTGTATGTATTCCAGTAGGACTGCTCCCTCCCACATGGCCCGGGTGTGGCTGGCAGAGAATTTTCACGATCATGTGGCCTCCTAGCTCTCCTGATTTGAATCGCCTGGACTACTACGTCCGGGGTGTTGTCAAGGGGGAGACCAACCAGTGGCTCCACAATACCAAGGACTCGTTGAAGGCCGCCATCATGGATGTGATGGCCAACATGAACTACCTGATCTGGGCATGCAGTCACTTCTGAGGCCTCATTGATGCCGTCCTCGAGGATGAAGGTGTTTTTATTGAATAATCTGTTTCTTTATATCTAGTTGAACATGTGTACCAATTTTCATGAAAATATATTTAATATCTTTGTTTTTCTTTATATTATAATTTGTTCTAAATTACCTGGCACACCCTGTATAGTATATATTGTTAGGCAGTCTCCTTGACACACTAAAACAACCTAACCATTATTTAGGTGGCACATCTTTTGAAGTGGAACAAGGAATAGCAAACTAAATGACCTAATGACCACTTTGTACAATAAATCCTACCTACGCTTGATTGCAACCAGTGTTCCACTTTGAATAATGGGTAGAAACAAGTTGAAATCTGACCCACAAACCTCAATAACGCTAAACCATTAGTAGGTAAATTCTATGATACAGTTCTAAAGTTCAAATAACTACTTTCATCTATCAAAATAAATGTCACATAAAACTCAAAGTAAACACAATTTTTAAAAATTTTATTTATTGTCAAAGTTTGACAAGGCTTATAACAAGTCTATCTTTATTATTTTAAATTTTTTATGACTAATTTTTACCTTCATCCTAATTTTATTAGTTGCTTTTTATCGCAACTTTTTGCTCAGACCGATTACCCTCCGGCACGGAGCAGATAGCGTTGATCAGAAAATAAAGAAAAAGTGTAAAAACAAACAAAAAAATTCTATATTAGGTATACAGGTATTAAATATCACATATCACTTGTCAGCCTCTTGGGGTCTTGAATAATTAGTACTGTGACTGTAGCAATATTAACTATTAAAATGCATCTAGAATCATAGAGAGAGAAAGAAAGAGATGGGGAACTCATGTAAACAAATTACAGCAAATTGCCATAAAACAATTAGAATACATTCTAAGATGTATTATTGGGTTCATTCCGGGTTTGTCATTAGATGGCATTTAGTTTTAACTAATGCCATTCAAAAAAATTGCTTTTAATTGAATTGTGACAGCTGTCTTATCAGCATGTATTAAAAAAAAATTTCAAAATTGGTGTATATTTGTTTATTCATTCAAACATTAAAGATGGAAGAAAATAAACAAATCTTGACCCTTACAAACAGATAGCTAGTGTTAAAATATTGCAAGCTATATGTGAACCAAGAAAAGACCAACTACAATTTTATCACTACCATCCAAAGATTTTATTTTTTTGTCAGAAGAGAATTATTTAAAGAAGGATTCAATTAACAATTTAAACAAAGGTTACATAGCCAAAAATAAAGCGGACTTGGGATGCAAGAAAACTTTGACAATTTAAGATGAGGTAATAAATTAGGGAAGTTGTCAAGATCACAAAATATGAATAAACATTTTTTTCTAATACTTGATTCTTCTGAAAACATGTAAGCTCATACTTGCTTGTTAAATATTTGATATTATTATTAGGCCCAAATCTGTGCTAGGAAACCAATTAACAGAATGAATCAATGAAAATAAAAAAATTATAAGCATTTTCTTTTATCTTTCAGTTGAAGCCCAAACTCACAACCTTTGCTAGATTTATTAAAAAAATATTATTGAATTGAAGAACAAAAAATATCACCAGATGAAGCTTTCTGAATTACCGGGCTGGTGCTTACAGGTTATTAAAACATTTAATCCCAATCTATCTAAGAGTTTTGTTGCTATGAAATGATCTGATTAAGATTAAAAATTAGCCCTAAAAGTGATTAAAATTTAAACCCTTAATGCTTTTGATATCTTCAAAACTGCCTTTGAAATATTTCATTGTTGGTATGAAAATTAGAATGTTCAAAAATATTTCTCTATGCATATGTTTGAAGAGTTTCAATTCATTTTCTAGCAGGATGTATAAATGAAAGAATATTCTGGTTATTTAAGAAAAAGAAAAAATTGAAATGTGAAATCCCTATTGACAGAATTTTTCAACAAAGGGAATTTACAGCTATGTAATCTCAAAATCTTGTGTAATTTCACTGGTTCTGAATTGATCTTACAAAAATAACAGTTCCTTTAGTCTCAGGTTTTCCTTTCTTACTAACCTCACAGCAACTGTTTGTCTATCCCTGGTCACATACATAACTGAAATCCATTGATGCCATACTAAAAGAAATGTATATTTCAATATATCAAGTCATAGTGTTAGACTCACATTTTTTAAAAGACTGCAACACAATGCATTCAAAAAGATATATATCCATTAGTCAGACATCTTGGTTATGTTAGTGATATCCTGGCTTTCTCAGTTTCAGCATTGAAAGTGATAGACACTTGCAATATTATAGATATTTTACTATGGTTAACTTAGTCTGGCATAGGTCCACATTAGGAGAGAGGAAAGCCTGCTTTGAAAATCAGCATTTGAGATCCTGGTTGTTACCTGGGCTTGAACACAAACTACTAGTACCAGTGGAAAATATGCAAAAATGTCAGCCATTGAGCAACCAGCACAACAAAAGTCTTCAGCTTTTACTTATCCATTATAGTATCACAAAAGAACATATACACAGCTCATTATCATTACAAAAGAAAACTGCCTATAAACAACCATTTGCATATAAGGATAGTTTAAATCTATAGATACATATACAGGGCAGTAGATTTTAAATGTAAAATTTTGAAAAAACAAAATAAAAAAGAAGAAAAAGAAAGTTCTACTACAACATAATCAAATTTATAAGGAAGAAATCTGTTTAGCATAAACTGTACAGGGCATAAAGATCAAGCAGATAATATTCCAGACAGAAGACAAGACAATGTTATAACTCTTGAATAACAATTTTTTTATGAAAAAGAGAGAAACTATTTCAGTGTTCATAAAAGTCTATATTGAACTGAATCGAAAAAGTCAAATAAAATACCTAAATATATTTGCATGCAGATATTTGGTGGCCAAAGGAAATTTTGGCACAAGGTTAAATTTGTAGAGCACTCTGTGGTGAAGGAATTCCAAGATCACTGTGCTTTTACTCTATAGCAAGTATTCAATATTAGATATTCTGGACACTGTGAATGGCTTGCCAATAGTTTAATGTTTATAGCGATAGGTAGGTCCTATTTTGTTTGTTATTCCTAGTAATTGACCATATGGCCTTTTAGATGGTTAGAATGACTTATTCTGGTTTTGAAGGTTCTTAGTGTTAGAGCCACATATGTGAATCAAAGAGGTTTGGCGAGGCTCCATCCAATTACAATACACTCATGTAAGAGAAAGAAAAGTGCTTTTTAATCAAAGCAAGGACGCCTCCTAACAATCAGAAAGTACTTGTAAAATATGCAATAATTACTTAGTTTAAAATATCCAAAGGAGAATCATGGTTAACAACTCTTGGCACTTGATATTGAAACAGACCTTAGAGACTTTGGTCCAATGTTCTCACTATTGAACTACCTCCAAGCAAACAGATAAAGGTTAGATGATATTGAAAACAGGAAACATTGCTCAGAATCTACCAAATAGGGACTGGAATCTTTATTCTGCTTAACATGAGACGATAACACAAAATAATTCGGGAACAGCAAGAACAGCAAATCAGTAAAAGTACTATACATATTTCTGCAGAAGCCAAGTTCTGGTATAATGCAACTCCTCATTCTTATATAATTTTGTTAAAAACTAAGCTCTTACTGACCTTTCGTAGAACAATCAATGTTTTATGAAACGTCAAGCAAATGATAATTAAACATAAATATAGCATTTATATAGAATTAATTCTTTTTATTGACCTCTATGTTTCAGATATTATAGTCAAACTTTCTGGTACACAAAGATCTGTATGGGTCATGTAGTCCATGGTCCCATGTCGTTAGGGCACCCATCACAGTGTGCCTAGGGCAAGATAGCCTGACAGAGCCCATCCCCCTCCAGGCTTCCTTAGTCCTACTATTTATGCTTAGCAGAGTAGCATTGAGTACCATTTTTAATGTCTTTGGTATGACTCAGCCAGGGATTGATGGAGAGCATTACCAGTGGGTCATATAGTGCCAAGTATTATATTCATAAACAGAAGAATACAGATTTTATAATTTATGCTTTTTTTTATGCTTCTTATAAGTTTACATGGACAGAAAATATTTTTCGAATGAAGAACAAAAGACTCCCGGAGTAAATCTTGAATAACTCAGAGAACAAGGGATGGTCAAAGAAAAAGATACAATGTTCAACTCAAGGCTACCCTCTAGAAATTTTCATTCAACCGTCCAATTGTAAAACATCTGCATGTGACTGCCCAACAAGGAGAAGAATTTGCCATCATTGAATGAAGAAATTTGAGACCAAACATAGATCAGATGCAGAAGCCAAATGATAAACAACAAGAACAAATCCATCACTGGGAAATTTCCATGCATTACCTTTGGAAGAATATGCCTTTCAACGATTGGACTTCAAAGCCGTGTACATCCTCTTAACAAGAATCACTGATGATAATGAAACTTACAGGTATGACCACAAGTTCAAAAACAACCATTTACTGTTGACAAAAAATGTATTTTCAAAGAGTTTCTTGAATTGAGGCTCTTGGGTATATATTAGTTTTGGTTTATAAATAGTTAATTTTAAAGTATTTTACTCAGGAGGCCAAAAATACAACATAAGAATTTATATTCACTTCCTGACCATATCAGTTTCTATCTAAAATATTTCATCAGGTAAAATTAAATAAGCTCATCAATTTAGCTCACTTAATTGGCTCATTTCAATTTTCATTCTCGTAACTTATAAATAGATAAAAAGTTATCCTCTATAATTTGTGTCATGAAACATCTTTGGTAATATTTATGTGCCATCCAACAAGGGTAAAATGTGACACATTGGCTATTACTCACATATTTGTACATAATGGGTGTTCAAGGAATTGCACAATTCTATCAACTTTTGTCACAGTCATTAGCACATGCCCCTGAGCCTACTCCCTTTAGTGCAGTAAGGAGATGCTGCCTGGGAGATTGGTCCCCAGGAACTAGGCTTCTATACTTATTGGTTTCCAGCTAAATATGGCTGGAACCCTCAACTAATTCTCCTTGCCAATTCCAACAAGAATTAAATAGTTAGAGATTGCGGTCATATTATTTACTAATTGTGTGTAATTCTTGCTTTTATTACATCT
The DNA here is from genome assembly GCA_006491835.1 of Architeuthis dux. Taxonomy (NCBI): domain Eukaryota; kingdom Metazoa; phylum Mollusca; class Cephalopoda; order Oegopsida; family Architeuthidae; genus Architeuthis; species Architeuthis dux. The sequence goes on along the minus strand of VCCN01000756.1, from coordinate 1,751,233 downwards.
AAGCAATTCACTGCTGACCTCAGCTGTCTGTTAGCCAATGTTTTATCACATGCAAGTAGGATTTCAACATGTTAACATAACCCTTCAAGACTCCTGGGACATATACATGAATACTGCAGGGATATATATGTCCCATAGATCTCTTTTAGAAGCCTACTGGGACATTTTAGCTGAAGCATTAAGCACCTTAATAGGTTAGTCTTGAAAGGGCTAGTTCAGTTTCTTTCACAACTTTTCTTTTTTTTAACACAGAAAAGAGAAAGGGTAGATTACATGTGTGTACACTTGGCATTGCATTAATCTGCTACAGCTGAAAAGTATCTCTGAACCTCATAATCCAAAGTTAGTTGCTCCTATGGTCCCAGTAAAATTATAATGAAGAAAATAATCGGCTGCTTATATCACACTCTAAAATGATTTAAGTGCCTGTATGCGAAGTGGCTGCCGCAGCAAAGAAATGAGCAGAAAGCCTAGATGTTCCAACAGCGCAGCCACATGAAGTCTCTTCAGCTGTGGTTGGGCAGAGGTTCCTGGTTCGATCTTGTGGTCGGCACCATTGTTACATATAAGTATTAGACCAATATGCTAATCAATATTCCAGTCTCTCAGATTATTTTCATTTAAAAAAGTCAAACTAACAATTTAAATGAGTCAAAGAATCAAACAAGTATTCAATTCTTGACAAATGGAGTAGGCTTAGTGAAAAGAATAAAATCAAAATTCTACAATGCCAAATACCCTAAGTACCAGCTCCCTGCTGGTGCGTACCTCAAGTCATTCATATAGTCTCTCCCTCACATACATATACACAGGTTTCTCATGCTATCCAAAAGTAGAGCCTTCCTATAAAAATCTTTTGTAAGTGAAATTTATATGGGAAAATTTTTGAGTGTTTCCAAACCCCCAAAACTGGTGATGATTGTATGTAAGGCTAAGTCATCAGAGGCTGGGGTGGTGGGAGAACACAGAATTCTTACCAAATGTGCCTCCCAAATGCTTATGATAAAATTTTGTTAATGGCACAAATTTTGCGCATTGTTTTGAACTGAATTGGCAAATCAATCTACCAATGAAGGACTAAATGAGACTCTTTGCATTCAATGTTTATTTATCCATAAAAGATAGTTTAGATCTCTCATTATTCCTCAATCAAAGACAGCAACCTTTGATTTAGATGTCAGCACTCCCTTATCACTCAGAGGCACAAATGATCAAAACACTATGAGCAAGTGTGACTCGTGGCAGTGTTATTGCATTACCATGCTTTTTTAAAACCAAGAAACTGGAGTGTAGGAGAGAAAGGAAGAGGGTATCGGCTGCCTCTATAACAGCTTGCTGCAAAACAAATGCTGAACTCTATTTTTACTTTCTGTCTTATTTTGTAAAACTAAAAATGCGGCATAAAGCGAACTTTCAAAAAGTATGGGATATATATATATATAGTAGTATAACAAATACAAATCATGTATAAGAAATCTGATATATGTTGTTGATAATATTTTAATCAAAGAGTGCTCAACATCTGAAACGATTAATATTAGAATTAAAACTATCATTTGAAGCTAATATCAACTATTGAAAACACTATCTGTGAATAGGGGAAGTCTATGTGAAACCAGGTCAACAAAAGGAAGAGGAAGGAAACAAAACAAAATTCCCAGAAAACAACAAACACTTTAACCACAAATCTTCATTTCTGTTCCGACGAGTGTGGCGA
>VCCN01000756.1:1729808-1739987 GCA_006491835.1 Architeuthis dux | reverse complement strand
TCCATTTTACCACCCTGGGCGATCTTACAGTAGATCCTGGTAATTGTTTTGACTAGTATTTCTTTCATCTTAATTTTAGTTGCTTTTCTTCACTACTACTCAGACTGTCAGTCTAAAGCCATTAGTAAACAGCACAGATCGGAAATAAAGGATAAGCACTCAGTCAGACTCAAACTCACATCTCTTCTGCCTTAGGAAGCCTTATTTTCAGTACCACCTGTTCAGCTGCTTGAGAACTCTATGGCTGACAGAAGATCAAACCTAACCATATAGACTTGCCCTTCATTCCCCAGGGAAAAAAAAGATATGAGTTTGAGATTCACGGAAAGTTTATCCATTATTTCTGATCTGCACAGTTTGCTAGCATCTGTAGATGGACCGTCTCAGTAGTTCCAACAAAAAGTAACATAAATTAAGATGAAAGAAGTACTAGCCAAAAAATTAGTTGGTTCTCCCCAGACCGGAATAGTTAAACCAGATGCGGATTTTACTCCACTCTGTATATAATTATGCCTACAGATTAGATTTTAGTTATTTCTCAGGTATGCAAATAATGATAATCAAGTTACATCAGTTACTCTTTTCATAGTAATATAACACAAATCCAATAAATGAAATAAAGAATAAAGAAAATAAATTGAAAATATGGTTTTAGGGCACATGAATTTCTATATAATGGTTATATGGTGCAATACAAATTTTCATAAATTTTAACTTTAACCACTAAATGAGAGGGATGGGGAAACACAAAATGTTGAGGGTTCTTCCACCAAATCTGGTTTTCATAGCATAATTTAATCATTCTGGTAGCATAAAGTTTACTGCATTAAAAAAAATTTTTTTTAAAAAGGTGACTTTTCTAATGAACATTTCATATGAAGCATGTTAGCATTAACTTCAATTTTTTCATTGTGTATTCATACCTCAAAGAAGAGACATTTTATTAGTATCAATCCCTACAGCAGAAATAATTTTAGTTCTAAGTTTATTGTCTGTTAACATCTTTGCTTCCCATTTTTAAATTAAATATGTATGCTTGTTTGATGTAAAAATGTTTCATTGTTCAAGGTGGTATAAAAGTACATAATGGAAGAGTTTTAGAATCATTACTTCCAGGGTTGTTTGATTTAAATTAAATGGATTTTTAAAAATTTTTTTAAAAAAATCAAAAAAAAAATCACGATTTATTGTTTACCAGTAAGTTTGCAATTTTTGCACTTTGCACTGCATCCTTTGCCAGATTTGGAAGGAATTCTATCAAAGTACTGCCATATTGGATCACCTTTTCTACCAGAAGGGGCCAGTCTTGTGGTCAATGACATCTTGACTGTCCAAATAACTTAGTAAAATGGAAGTTTGCAAAGGGTGATGCAATAATCTTAAACTAACTTAGTGAATGAGAGATTTTAGTGGTTGTCTTAGTGTTGCCAAGTGTGGTTTGTTATATATAGCTAAAACTGTCTTTGAAAATGGATAAAATCAGCTAGTTTTTCATAAAGTTTATCCTGCTAACTTTATTGCTAAAAATGTTTTATATACTCACTTAAAGCCCACTTATCAAATTGTAGTAAAAATGTCTCTTTCAAACGGGAGGACCGCAGGGCACAAAGTCTCTTTCAGAGGACACCTCTTGGGAGGGAACTTCTTCCACATGACACTGGCAAACGCACTGTTTTTCTTCAACACAACAACGTTTGTCAGACCTGAGCCAAAAGTGAATTGTTATCACTCCTCCAATCAGCCACTTACATTATGCCAAGGAGTGACACAGGTTTGAGCTCGCATCACCAGCACACAAATAAAGTAACTAAGACTCCAGAACAAATTATTAATGAAAATAAAATGTTTTCTGTTATTAAACTTCCTCATTATTTTTTTAAATCAGCTAGATTTTTGGCTATCATAGATTTTTATCAGCTAAATTGGAAAAGAAATCAGCCAGATCTAGCTGGAAAATGGTTACTTTGGCAACCCTGGGATGTCTATAACAGAACACAGTGACTTTTTCATTGGTTTCATACAAGAACATTTTGTCATAGTCTATGGTTCACCAACCCTCGTTCAGTTCATGGTTTTCGGTTGAAGATCAAAGAAGTTGATGACAGGTGGTTTGTTTCATTATGCATGAAAAAATTAATTTGACGAAATACAAATGTTTACTACTCTAGAGATTTAACTAATAAAAAAAACTGAGAAACTAATGTATGGAAAAACCTAGATTTCATTAAATTATAAAGTAAAAAACTCAGAAACCCGGAAACCCAGACAGATAGCATAGTACCCATAAAAAATGGGATTATTTTTGTATGAATCTGTTATATAGCTAATTATCCACCTTGTTATTTTGAAATGCTGCAAAAATAAAATGAACTTCTTATCTGAAAACAAAAAAAAACAAAAAACAAACAAGACCGTAAGTTCAATTTAGATGATGCACCAAGATAAAAAAAATTTTTTTAAATTAAAAAATGTTAAAAATTAAACGTATATTTTTATCGGCTGAATTGGGAAAAAAGTCAGCCAGCTATAGACGGCTAATGTGGCAATTCAGTTTCTCTCTTTACTTTTACTCCCTTGCAACTTATGTGCAAAATTAAAAAAGCAGATTTCCAGAAAAAAAATCCGATCTAAATCAAATAAAGCTGATTTTTTTTTTTAAAAGATTCCCTTTTTTTTTTAAATCATAAATTTACAGGAAAAAAAAAAATAAATAAAAAAATAAAAAAAATAAAAATTTAGATTATTTTAGAAAATTTTAAAATAAAATAAAATTTAACAGAAAATATTTAAAAAGGGAATCTTTTTAAAAAAATTTGAATTTGATCATGTTATTAGCTCCCTGAAGAAAAAAGTCTAAACACATGCAAACTAAGCACAGCCAAAGTGAAATAAACATTCTCATTATAAACAAGATTAAACAGCAATTAGGAATCAAGAGAATGCTACAAATTAAATTTCAATTGCTTAATAAATTAACCTGTGCATAAAAACCCAACACATAACAGCAAACATACAAATTCTACACTATAGAGATACTAGATGAGGTAGCTGTCATTGACAAGGATAAACAGTTTAAAATGTAATAATTTCAGACAAAAGGCTAAATATGGATGTTTATCAACAAAAAGGGTCATATTTCATTTTAGACATTAAAAAAACAGTTTTTATTCTAGTGCTATTGTTCCAATTATGATGCTTCAAACATTAAATAAGTTAAATTTACTGCAGTTTAGCATCTAAGGTTAAGTTTTCTTTTTCTTTCCATAGCTGTTAACACAAACAATAGACATTTAGGGGTAAAACCACAAAATCCTCTGTACTCTTAACCCTCTTTGTCAAATTCTTTACACAGCAAATATGCTTATATTAAAAAAAAAAAAAAAATCATATGTACTATTGTTTGAAGAGATGACTTTTCTTCCTGTTATTTCGAACATCAGGATGTCACAAAGCAGAGAAAACAAATGGTACAATGGACAGATGGATGCGAAGAAAGGGGTGACACAATTTTGAAGTTAACACCAAGCAGTGTTACTTACAGAACAAGAGATCAAATGACAAAAGACAGAACTAAAATACTAAGCCATAGCAACAAGAGAGAAACAAAAAGGAACAGCCCTAGAAATTCTTGCAGTGATTTTAAAATTGTCTGGTTATTTTTAGGAAAGAAAAGAAAGATGATAGCGTTATTAGTTAATCAGCAGCGTTATTTCAATAAATCACTAACATTATTACATCGTAGTACTTGAAGGCTTGGTTAGAGTGTTAAGGAAGAAAACTGTAGATAAGAAGGTTTAATTTTACAATGTTACGTTTATTAGGCTTCTTTCAAAAAAAATAAATAAATAAATAAAATACTAACAATGACTGGTGCATTTACCATTGGCAGGAGTGTTTATTAAGAGCAGATTTTTAAAAGATATTTGTCAGTAAGAGTTACTTACAAAAAGGCTTATTAATTGTAGACTAAAATATTTTCAAGAATGCTACATGTTAAAAGACTGAAGAGCTTTTCATGGGTGGCTCTATACCAATTGTATCACAGATGAACTTCCATAGTTTATTGAATGTATCTTCAGGGCATAAGTTAATGAAGTAATTGTTCCTTGACAAGAAATAGAGCATGACACCACAAAGCCAGAGGTTCCATTACGAATGCTTGTTGAAAGAAGAAAAAAGAAAAAAAAAGAAAGAAAACAGCTATATACAACAACTTGTGCAGCTAATACTAAATTCATATTCACTATAATGCGAGAGAATAGCATTAAGAGCTATTATATTCTTTCACTATTGTAAATGGAATGGGTCACTGTAAATATATACAGGCTGATAGACAGCTATGGGAGATTAGATCCTCCGAGATTATATCAGATTAGATTTTAGAGATCAGTTCTGTAGTAAAGGAAGTAAATTATTACAGCTTCCGGTTCTGCAGTATGTTAACCAATATTAACAAGTATATGAATCAAACCAACTACAGCGTACAAATTCAATTACCTAACTCAGAGTTAAGATACAACTTATGGTGGAATACCAGAACAACTACAACAACACAAGTGTTCTAAATGAAACTCAGAAATGTCCAGTTCCTGTTACTGATGCAATTTTTATACTAATGCTCTTGGGAAAGGCATGAAACAAATATTTCTTGCACTGTGTCCATCCAGTCATCTTCACCATTAACATACCATAGTAGCAAGTAGAGAACTAAATGAGGCCAATGGTGTGTTAGTTTCCCTTCATGATAATCCAATATACATTTGAACAAATTTACGATGTAATGATTTACTCCCAGGTAATTGATCAATATACAGATATCAAATACAGAGGAAGCTGCTTATTGTGATCACAGGGTATAACAATAACTGGCTGATAACATTGAGCAAACAATATAAAAATTGGAATAATTTACATTCATTATTATAAATTCACATTCATTGTTATGTTATTAAATTCATTGTTATAAACAACTTTACATTATAAAAAAATTAGTATGATTATTTTGATAACATTGAACAGCCTCTTCTGTACTACAAGGATTTTTAAAGTTTTGACGTGATTATAGAGCAAGTAAGGAGAATTATTTATTCTTTATAAAGAACTCTAAGATCTTAATTGTTAGACAAAATTCTTAGCCATCCACATAAAAAAAGATAATGAGTGTGAGGTGTGAGGTCAGCCAAAAAAGTATTCAGAGTGAAATTATTCCTCTTTTTCAGTTTCTGTCATGCCGCTTATATTTTCTCATTACACACCAGAATGGTTCTGATGAAAGACATTTTCATCATGTCTTGTGCCTTCATCTTTAGAAGGGGAACGCGCCAAATAAAACACCTGCTTTATCTCAACCAATCTCTTGTGGTATTTGTATAATCAAACCATAAAATCTGACAAGATGCCTTTCAGGCACAGCCAAGGGTACTGTGCATAAACCTCTTAAAAACATTAGAACAAAGAAATAAAGTTATACTAATCTGCCTAGATAATAGAAGATTTTAACTGTACCTTAAGATATTACTTTTTTTTCCTTTGCTTTTTCTGTATTGCAAATATTCTTTTGTGAGTGAAATTCTAAATTTTCATCTGATTTCTATGTAGCAATTATAATGGGTGTCATTTTTCTCAAACTGCTTATCAGAACTGGATTAACCACATTGCAAAGTAAATTTTGTTCCATATGCGCAATGGCCTATGGCATAAAACTATCTTTAAAGCCTGTCTAATACAACTAAGATCGTTCATATCCAGCCACCGATATCTCTAAATTTCAAACCAACTGATGTACAATATGAAAATTTGCATTTATGGCTATATGGTAGAGCAGAATAATGGTGGACATAAAAGGAGTAAGACCTTATTAAGCAAAACTACACACATTAAATTACTTGTGATCCTAGTAAGATATTCAGATCTACAAAGTCACAGGTAAAAGAATTTAAAAATTTAAAAAAAAAAAATAAAAACTTATGAAAAGCGTTAGATCACAGGGGAAAAAAAACAAAAAAAAACAAAACAAACTGCATGGCTGGTTTGAGCTTTTGTCAAATATTGAACTTAGATAATTTAAGATAACATAATATAAAGTACTCAAATAATTTGACCATTAAGGCACCAGTGCCACTAAGAACACCAATCTTTCACTTTATCAATCTATCAACTAAAATAACATACCAAATATACTGACATAGAATTTGATTGTTTAACTTAAAGATTTCTACAAAACTAAAAGGTAAATACCAGATATAAACTATAAATAAAATAGAGAAGAAGCCGTTTATTATAATCACGGATAATGTTGTCAAAAGGTTGTTGTTATCACAATCAGTCGGTCCCAAACACTTTATTTAAAATTAATTAAAAATTTATTTAAAAAGTCAATAAATTCATATCAATTTTTTATAAGATGAATTGTTTATAACAATGAACTTATAACAATGAATGTAAAATGTTCCAATTTTCATATCCTTTGCTTAATGTTATCAGCTGGTCATTGTTGGTATCCAAAGGACCCTGTCCCAAAGTGATCACAATAAGTGACTTCCTCTATAATTACACTAAAATGAGATGCTGCAATAGTTTTCAAGTGAATTTTATACATCAATGTTTGTAATATTTTGCTTGAATTGGTGTGTGGGGCTCCAAGTTAGGCTATATGGATACAGAAATACATCCATATTTTTAGGTATATTAGATCACCAGGATAGCAACTATGTCCATTTCTAAATTGACCCCAACCTTTCAGTCTCAATCTGCCAAATTAAACGATATACCTGCCAAGTTTAAATTGGTTCAAAGGTTTCCAGGTTGGAATGTTTGCACAACCAGCTGAACAGATGCACAAAAACATTTTCAACAATAAAGATGTTTTGTTTAGTTGGCATAGACATTTGTCTAATGTTAAAAAAAGCAATGAAAACAAACAGTTCATAAGACACATTTCTTTCCTATTTGCTTATCTTTTTCTTATGTCCACAATAAAAGTAAATAAAAATTGAGTTGAAGTTGAAAAACAAAAAGGGATATTCCTGTCTGTGACCAGAAAAAATATGATATGTTCATTCTTGAAACAAGTCCAACAGGTCTTTTATTTTTCTACATTAAAGTATGAAGTTTTTACAGAAATCATTCTAGGCTATTCTGATAATCTCTTTATTTGCCTCCCCACGATGGCAAATTTGACACAAGGTCATGTTTGTGTGGGATCCTGCATGCAAACATGCAAGCAGAGGGTGGGGGTGTTCCCCAATTCCCCGCAACTGATGTCACGTGGACGTTGGGGCAAGCTGGTTGTTGGTCACAGGACGAATCTTGTGCAAAGCTCTCAGGACGTATCCTGAGCATGCTGGTCAAAGATTCCGGGACGAATCCCGGGCAGGTATGATCAACTTCTTGGCCAGAAGGCCTTGAAATCGTGTGCAACCTCTCAGGACGAACCCTGAGGCGTGTTGATCAGAACTTCAGAGCCATGAAGGTTTCGAAGAACAGTTACTACACTTTGATCTTAGCCAAAAGACTGAGAAGCGATCAAGTTTACAACTTTTAAGGACAAAAGGAAAATAAATACTACTTTATTTTTGTTTTAGAAGAGTGGGTCTTAGAGTCCCAGGTCACATTTCTCCCCTTGCAATCCCAAGTTTCCTCAATTCCTCACCCCATTTTGAATTATCATCCTGTAATTTTGCTCATCATTATACATTCCTCACCAACTGAAATTCCTCCAATTCCCTGACTAAAATTCTTACCCCTAGTAAATTTCTGCCCTGGGAGCCAAGAGCCTCCTGTTTGAGAATCCCTCTTATAGAAGGTATTCCTTTTTATTTGCAATCAGTTACTTAATATTTCCTCAAAGAACTATTCTAATTGTCAGATTTTGATGGGTACAACCAAAATTAGATGGTATTACTGTTGATCTGATTATTTCAACTGTGTGTGAGTATGTGGTTGTGAGTGGTTGTGTGTGCATATAAACTGGAAATTAAAAACGTATACATATGAAAATATAAAATTTATAGTAACAAACTCACATGAACAGGGACACAAATATATACATGCACTTCGCTAATTTTGTTTAGTGGAGGGTTTTTTAAGGCAAGCATTATTAGTAACTGGCATATATCTGTCAAAAATGACAAAGATTTATGTATGTATCGGCAATATGGAGCCAAAAGTGATTTCATTAGATAATTTCTTTTTATTAATTCGAGTATCCTAATTTGAAGTTTTTTGAAAGTCTTAACTTAAGAAAAGTCACCACTGACATTGGGCGGTAGGAAAAAATTCATAGAAAAAAAACAAAAAACAAAACAACCTTATTTTATAACTTATTTCTTTACAAAATAAAGTTGATGGCCAAATTTGACAAATCTGGCCTTTTTAAAAAGCCATGAACCTTTTGGTTTGGTCATTTAAATTTTGACTTTCTTTTTTGGTGTGCTGTGAGTATTTGCATTTGGCCATTTTGGGCCATGTTTGCGAGTTTTAGGCCAGAAGCTGCCTTTCACCACCTAATTTCTTCTTCACTGTGTCGGCTACATCAAAAGAAGTCGAAAGGACATTGTTCCGTTGACAGACAAAGGTTGTCTGTTGAATGTGGTTGATGTACTTCTTTGATATGGGAACAGCATGTCTCATTTTTCCACCCTTTAATTCTATTATTCGTTGTACAATCTATCTCATTTGGACCAGTCCCTTATGAGTTGTAGGATCTCAGCCAGCAGACACTACATGCAACCAAACAAACACTCATTTGCATATTTGGCTAATGTTTTGTAATAGATTACTATCTTATAATTTTTATATACCCATGCAGCATTCACATAGTTAAGTTCCAAAGACCTGTCTTTCTCAAAAAGTAATTTTGCAATTTCTTTTATCTGCTACCAACCTTGGCTACACAAACATTTGTAAATAAAGATACTGGCCACTTGAATCCATTTTGACTCTTGAAAGATAGCAACCTGGAAGGGTGAACTAAAACAATATACCACAATCAACATACTAGAAGGGGGAGGAGAATCTTTCATTATTATGGTTCCTTTTTTAACCAGCTTTAACAACAGGCTTCTGCAAGTATCAATATTATATTAAGAGAATCCTATCGAGATTATTTTCAAGCAGATTTTATGGATAGTGTGTTTTTTTATCTTTTATTAATTTACACTGGCATCACTTAATGAGTACATTTATTTGGTAACAACTTTTTTATGCATAAATCCTTACTATAATTTGCAAGCTGTCAGACTGTGACAAACAGAAAGAGAGGAACGGGGTAAAGCAAACACAGATTTTGCTGTTCTGCTTTGTGTGTACATGTGTTCATTTGATGGCTGCTGATAATTACTACTACTACTACTGTTGATATGCCAATTTTGTTTTTTATCCAAAATAATACAAGAATTTTAGTTAACAATATCTTGTGTTAATCTTTCAAAGTATATCGTTAGCAAAGCAACGGGCATTTACTAGTCTAGATAAAACTTGGATAGTCAGGTTTATAAATAAAACTAGAGATAAATACTTTGTTATGACGAAGGAATAAAAAAAAAAAAAAAAAAAAAAAAAAAAAAAAAAAGCAATTGATTTTCAGATAATGAAAATAATTGGTAACATGATATAATTTTAATAAATCACAGAAAAAATATCTTAACATTTTTTTTTTTTCATTTTAGTAAACTTATAGAATGGAAACAAAATGGCCATTTAATTTTATTTACAGTTGAAATCCTACCCTATTTCAAATATAAGAATAGATTAAGGCTTGCTTTTCAATAATAAGAGGTAGTAACTTTAAATCCATATAAATAATAAAACCTTTACCATTATACAATTCGTGGACATGGAGAATACAATTTAATACTAAGAATTTGCTTGCAAGTAGTTAAAATAATAAATATAGAAGATGAAGTATAAACATTTTGTAAACAGAACACCAGAATAGTCAGATTTCACCTTCCTTCTTTCTTAATCTAATTTAGTTTATTGGCATGTTTTAATTTTGTTTTAATTTTTACACAAGTTAAAAAAATGGAAAATTCTATCTATATAATGAAGAGTGACTTTTTCTGTTTGTAACGTCTGCTATCTATTACTAATGAAAAATACATAACAAAACAAAGTTAAAATTAATTAAATATACTACTCAAAAAAATAATCATCTATATATTTTGTTCAAATGGTTCT
>VCCN01000756.1:1643538-1658101 GCA_006491835.1 Architeuthis dux | reverse complement strand
CTCATACACCGAACCCCCACAGACCTACAACTAAGCTTACACCGCAAACCCACCAACAAAGACAACCACATTAACTTCCACTCACACCACAACATCAGAACAAAATCTGGCTTGATCATAGGTTTCTACCTACGAGTCTTCTGAATATGCAGCCCACAACACCTCAAACAGGAATTAACACATATAGAATCCACCTTAAAAAAACTTCACTACCCACTCTCCTTTATCCACAATGCCTGAAGGAAAGTGCACAAAATACAACACACGACCATAACTAATACCAACACACACAAACGACACAACCAGACACATCATCCTCCCCACCAACCCACACACAACAAAGCTCAGCAAACAATTGAAACACCTGGGATTGCGCATTGCCTTTAAAACTTCGACCACTATACACAACCTAATTTAAAAAACACACAAAAGAAATACCACACCCAAGGCGGGTATATACAAAATACCTTGTGATACCTGCCCCAAAGTATACATCGGCGAAACGTCCCGAACGCTCAAAAAACGTGTATACGAACATGGACATGCCCTAATACTGGACAACCTCAACAACGCCCTTCACCCATGAGGTCGAATCCAAAAACACCCTTCCCTTCCTCGACATCCTCATACACCGAACCCCCACAGACCTACAACTAAGCTTACACTGCAAACCCACCATACGAACATGGACATGTCCTAATACTGGACAACCTCAACAACGCCCTTGTGATCCATTGCAACATAACCAACCACAACTTCAACCTTAAACAAGCCAAAATTGTTAAACCTGTCCATGACAAAAAGTCATTGAAGCCGCCATCATCGCAACCACCAACACCATCACACAAAGACCTGGCTTCTACCACATCTCACCATATCTGGCACAGCTAATTGCACAACAATACCAAATCGACACAAAGAGAAATAAACCATTCCAAATGCAGACTGGCTAAAACAACCCCTCCACACACACACACAAACTCTCTTCTGCAACAAAGATCCCCCCCACACACACAGGCCACACCATACAGCCCCTCTCACACACACACACAAACAGGCTAAAATCTGCACATGATCTCAACAACACACTTACACACGCACACTCACATATACAGTCTCTCATCCTCACACAATATTAACAAACCACCAACACACACACACACACTCTCTCTCACACCATGATCCCCACACTCACACACTCACATACACAAACCAGCTACACCCAAATATTCTCACACACACTCATAAGTCAACATCTTCCACTAACAATAACAACACACTCAATATTCGGCAGAACACACACACATACACAGGATACTTCACACACACAGGATACTCACAAATCATCAACACATTACACACCCCAACCCACTCCATAGAATGTTCACTAAGACCAATACATACACAACACACTTACACCGGATCACATCCTCACACAATATTAACAAACCATCAACACACACACACACACACAGACTCTCTCTAATATCAAGACCCCCACACTCACACAAATAAGCTACACCCAAAATTTCTCATAGACCCTCACAAGCCACATCTTCCACTGATAATAACAACACACACACACACACAGGATACTTCACACATACAGGATACTCACAAATCATCAACACATTACACACCCCAACCCACTCATGGAATGTTCACTGAGACCAATACACTGAGGTCACCAAACCACAGGACACTCCAAGCCCGAAAACCCGATACCCAAGGTCAAACACATTAGGCACTTACAGAACCCAAAATCACACACGCGCACAGACAGGGAAATTCTCCATCTAGATTGGTTCATTACAACCTGTACAGTTGGTTTCATTAGACTTCGATCTTCAGATGAACAGTCACTGTTGTTTTGTTAGTTTCTTATATAGCTACAATTATTAATGGTGAGATTTTTTGTGGGCCATCATTGGTTGTTTTGTGTGAAGTCTATCTGTCTTTGACATTTTTATTGTTTTTTCACATTTCTGAATAACCACATGTACACCTATTTTAAAATGCTAACCCCAATTTCCCCGTCCTTGGGTGGTACTTACTTCCACCAGACCCTGTTCTATTGTATCATGGTTGAATGTGTGACACTTATTAGTATAAAAGTACCAGTTCAACATTTAAAAAATTGTTTTAGTAGCTGTTGGTGTCCTTTTCAATCAGATGGTCAAAATGATAATGTATTCAATGAAGAAAGATTTTGAACACTTTCATCACTCATGGCATAAAACCGTAGTGGAAAAAACAGGATGGTTAATGGAGACGGAATAAAATTCCTCTCAGAGGCCTTGATAGGTCCTCTGAGAGGAATTTTATTCCGTCTCCATTAACCATCCTGTTTTTTTCCACTACAGTTTTATGCCATGAGCTCCTGGGCTCCTTTTGGACACCTGGCCTTGGTACAATGTACCCCTGTACCCCCTCTCATAGGCCCTATACATAAGTTCTGAATTCTAACAAATCATTCACAACTTCTTTTCACAAAATTCATAAAATTTCAAAATAAAATCAGATTTAATCAGTACCCTTTGCTTACCACTTAACCTCATACATTTTTTAGAATACATGTACATTGTAAACCAATGAATGTTGGAAATTTAAAGACAATGTAGTGTATTGTTTGCTTCATTTTTTTTACAAGGTGTATTTCACAGTTACAATCAAGTGACACATAGAATTTCAACTCTGTGTACCAAACTGAAGTCAGCCATTTTGTGTTGAATGGAATTTGCTTTGTTATTTTTTTGTTTGGCTTCATTGATGAAAAATAGTGTTTGGATAGATAAGAGTGATGCTGAGAAAGATTAAACATGATCCATAATCATTACTGACCTTTCTATCAGGGCAAAAGTCACAATTACAATTATGTAACTAAAAAACAGTGTTATAATAGCAATAAATAAGTTTTGAATATAGTTCTTTTGTCTTTATCTGTATTACTATCTATATAATGAGCAGTGTGACCTTTTCTGCTTGTTTCTTTGTTTCTCTGTCCACAAATTATGCTAGAGTGTATAGATACTACACATTGATCTGAGGCAAATGGCCAGGGAGTGACACTTTGATTCTAGGCAGAGCACACAGATACTCTGATACTAAGCAGAAATGCTGATCCATAGGTAAATAATCCCATCATTTTTGACAAGTACTATGAAAGTGATAACATATTTAACAAAATATCTTCATTGAATTTTTTAAATTATTAAAACAAATAAATGCTCTTATTTTAAATTTGACATACTAACTTTAAAAATACTTTTTAAAAATTGATATAATTAGTAATCTGTTCAAAAATATCAATAGGAATATACAAATCTATGAATTTTTGCAGAGATTGTATAATTTGCACAGGATCATACTTGGGCAGTGTGTAGCATCAGTTGGCATAGTTTGGCATGTCAAGGGCAGACAATTCAAAATCTTGAGTATTTAAAAAAAAACACCTATATTGAATGATTAAAGACAATGAGATTCTATTTCAAAAACTTGTTCAGTATTACATAATTATTATAGTGAAATCAAAAGGTGCCTTGTTGTGGTGTAATGGTGCAGCTAGCTGGTCTTGCAGATTATTACTACTGGGTAACTAGTTTCATGCTCACTGGGTGCCTTATGCTAGTGGTTTTTATGCCAAAAGTAAGCTAAGCTATAACTATTGTAGTAAAATCAATTGCTATAGAATTACATTTATTATCAAGCACAAGTATGAATTTATATAATAAAAATTAAGAACAGCTTTTGAATTCTCTCCGATACAACAAAAAGCCAGGTTTTATACCCACTAACTTTTTCTTGGCATGTTCAGATGATGTAAGAATGCTAACATTGAGGGTTGATGATAGTTATAACAGATGTGTGTTGCTTTCAAAATGATTATCATAATGATTCTTAGTTAAAATTTGAGCATAATTTCTTTGTCCATTAGGGAGGTTCATTTTGTTTTTTATGTTTGTCTTCCACAATTTCATAAGGACTATGAAAGTTAACAAACGTTCAGGAAAATGATTATTTCCCAGGTAAATTCAAAACCTAAAAGTTGATTATGTGTTGAAATTATATTTCAAGTGGTTTTAGAATTATATCTGGGAATTATACAAACATTTCAAATAGTTGAAAATGGCTACAAATTGAGCAGTTTGAACATGTTAGAATGAATGTTTTTATCTTGCTATTAAATATTTTAATAGGTGTTAGTTTCATTAGCACACGTGTAAGTTATTTCAACAACTTACAAATAACATGGATTAATTTTCTTTTGTATCCCATGCTTTAAACTTACTTTTTTCTCTACCCCTTGAAGTCGAGAAGAACAAGTATCATCTAATTTTATTGATTTTATTGATATTTAAAATTTACAGTGGAATAGAGAATATCCAACAATAATTATCTCATGATCTGATATTAGCATCACAATTCTATCACAGAAGATATTTTATAGGTTCATAAGCTCATAATACACAAATAATTCAAGATGTAAATCAAAATATTTCTTTGAACATACAAAATAGTGCAGTTTTTACAACATTTAGCCAAATTTGGAAACATATTTCAAGTTGCATGGAAACGTTTCTATTTCAAAGCTTTATAATATCACTCCATTTATCATTAAAAAAATCTTTTTAAAAAAATCTTTTTAAAAAAATCTTTTAAAAAAATCTTTAAAAAAAATCTTATAAGCTATGATTTTTTGTATTGGTAATTCTAATAGTAACCACATGACATATTATCTTATTATAATTCAACAAAAGTCTGTCTGTTCATCTGTATGTGACAACCCACCAGAGAAACTATAAAACATATCCCCATGAAATGTTCTGTGTACTAATGGAACCCCGGAACAGGTTTTAGCTAATTAGCTTTTGAAAATCACTCCCAAAAATATGTTTTTAGTGGGGGTTCGATTTACAATGTAAATTTATGTTAAAATGGACACATTTGTTGTGCCCACTTTTTCAGCTGAATCCACAGGGTGCAGATATTTAATTGCAGAGCGAGTGGGAATTTCATGTCGTTCATGGAGAGGAGGGGATAGTAAGAGTGAGATATCTTGCTAACGGTGGGTACTTTGGTATCGTTCATTTCATAGAGAGGGGCTGAAAGTAAAAGGAAGAATGACTGTTTGTTTATTTTCTATTGATAGTCACAAATATTACTTTTTCAAAACAAGTTAAACACTATCACACTATCTATCTTTCTATTTATTTATTTATTAATTTTATTAATTTTTTTAACATTAATTTACCCCCCCCCCTTCCGTTAGTGACGTTATCAGCTAGTATTTACAAGTTCGAGAAGAAATGTTAGTTATCTCCCCTTAAATTGTAGTCAGCATAGAGGGCGTAAATCTATTTAAAAAGCGACGTCTGCGAAATTTACTTCCAGTTTACGTTGGCGTCTGTTCTTCGTGGCCATCCCGTAATTTTCTTGATACGTTTCAAACGGTTGTCTGTTGTGACAGCTAACAGAAGCAAGAAATTTCTCAGGCAGACCAGAAGCTTAAGCTTACGGAACAGTGATACTTAAGTTCTAAAAGAAGAAACATGGCCAGCGGCGGACGAAACTACGATATTGTTGTGTTTGGGGCCAGTAGTTTCACTGGTCAGTTTATTGTTGAAGAACTGGCTAGGGTTGCAGATACGGAGCATATAAGATGGGCCATCGCCGGTCGAAATATGGATAAGCTTCAAGAAGTGCTGGACAAGCTCACAAATACAATGGGTAAGGATTATAAGGATCATCCCATCTTGATAGCCGATGCCCTCGTTGAAGAGTCCTTAAACGAAATGTGTAAACAAACAAAGCTACTCCTCAGCGTTTGTGGACCATTTATTCATATCGGGGAAAATGTGATTCGTGCCTGTATCGAGAACAACACTCATTATGTGGATGTCAGTGGAGAGGTTATTTTCTTGGAGAAAATGCAACTGAAATACAACGGTATGGCGAAGGAAAACAAAGTCTACGTAGTAGAGTCGTGTGGCTTCCGGTGCCTACCTGTGGAAATGGGTGTGATGTTTACATCGAATAAATTTGATGGCGATCTTAACAGCCTGGAGGGTTACCTTTCCACCAATGGATCGATCAAGTATAACACGTCGACGTTCGAATGCCAGATGTACGGCTTCCAGACTAGGCACGAATTAAAGCCTATAAGACAGAGTCTTTTCTCTTCAATTGAATACTATAAACCTCAACATGTGGTTAAAGCAAAGTCTGGACTCTTCTACGACAAGAAAAGTTCCAAGTACTGCAGTTCTTGGCCAGATGCATATAGGTCAGTCTTGTATCGTTCCCAGAGATTTCTCTATGAATATGACCACGTCCGACCTATCCAATGCGCCTTGTACCTCTGTCATGACTCTATCTTGATGATAATAATCATCCTGATTACTGGATTTATAATGAACTTTTTGGCTAAATTTTCCTGGGGAAGGTCTCTTCTGATGAAATTCCCTGGCTTCTTCAGTGGTGGTCTCGCTCAATCTGGAGGCCCCACCTCAAACCAGATGAAAGATTCTTCTTTCGCTCTCAGCTTCTACGGTAAGGGCTACCCTAGCCGCAATAAGGAGAGTGAGCCTCACGAAGATCAACCCGAAAAAGCTATTGCCACCCGTGTACTAGGTCCCGAGCCAGGTTATCTTACCACTGCTATTTGTGCTGTACAGGCAGCTCTTGTCGTATTAAAAGAGAATGAGAAAATGCCGGATGAAGGTGGGGTCCTGTCACCTGCGGCTGCCTTCAGAAAAACCGGCCTTGTTGACCGTCTAATTGAACGTAACCTCAAGTTTGAAGTTGTCGATGAAGAAAAAAGTGAAGATACAACTACACCAGAGTGTCCTACTGTACAATAGGAGAAAGTAAAAAGAGACTTCCGAAGCAGACACAACAAACAACTAGTGACAAAGCTAAAAAGCATAATAGTAAATTTTGCTCTTTCCATCCGGCTTTTTCTTGATTTTTATCTAAGTTATGTGCATAATATAACAATGTTAATAATATAAAAACACATTTTACCAGCGTGCATAAATTACGTTTATTGCATAATTTCTAAAAAAAAAAGAATTAAATGCGCCTTAGTTTTCAAGACTTCTGAAAAAAAAGTATTTATTTACTTATTTATATTTTTTCTTTAAAAAATAACTGAGTATTATTGACAAAAAGCAATTATTTGATCTTCTCTACCTGTTGCCTTGCGACATAAAAATGAAAACGATTTTGGCGAATTTTCTATTTTTCCTGTGATTGGGTTCTGGTCATATTTTCACCAGTTATTCATTCTAATAACACTAACAAATTTTATTTTTAACTTGTTTATGTTGCCTTTTTTTTTGTTTTTTGCTTTAATGATTTGCTGTTTAATGTCTTGTATTTTTGTGCAAGTGAGCTTTTTGTAAAATACATTAACTGCGTGTTATTAGGATGATTGCGTAAAAATTACATTCATTACGAAAATAGGTTAGTATTAAGTAACGTTAAACTAAAAAGTCTTTCTTGTTTATCAAGTAAACAAGACGTTTTAACATAACGCACTTCCTTTTATGGCCTTCTTGAACAAGAAAAGAAATAAAGAGCAGGGGAGATGGGGTTTAGGAACCTTCTTTTGGTTGGGGCCTGCTGCTTCGTTGTCAGTCTGACCAAAAAGTGCGCACAACTAGTCATCCACTTTCAGTTGGGTGAATGAATCATCACAACGACAACGACTATCTTCCTACTCACATTTTCTACCTTGTCTTGTTTTATAAATACTGCTTTAGCGTTAATCTTTCTCTACAAGTTACTCTTAAATTGCATTTATTCACTACAAAAGAACGAATTCTTAAACCGAAGTAACATTTTTTAGAAACTTCCACCTCCTCCAATAATAGTTCTATCAATTGCGTTGTTAAATTTCGGCAGCATGTTCGGTAGTATCCTGGAACTCAGAACCTTCCTTTTCCACTTTAGTGGGGATGAGTCACATACGGCGATCTTTCTCCTACCAAGCCCTCTACAAAAAAAAAAAATACACTTCCTTCTTGTTTTTCCTTGTTAGTTTTTCAAACTACTTTTGAAATTTTCTTTATCCTTCCCACCCACGTATCAAAACAAAGACCGTCAACAGGTCATAGGCCACATTAGCAAAGAATCCCAAATGAATATAAAATAAACTTTATATGGACTAGAAAAATAGTGTGCCTTGATATGAATTAGGGCTGCATTGCAATAATAGTGAAGGCTTTAAAACTAAATTTATCAGTTAACCCTGGGCTAATTTAATTTTGTGAAGCCAATATGTAAAATAGTCAAGGTTAGCACAAACCAAACAGCAGCCTTTGTGCATGTCATGATGACTGTTCAGCTAACTGAAGAATGTTTTTATCCTCCTAACTTAAACAAGGAAAACTCGGTAAGGAGGAATTTGTTATGAAGATCTTTCAATGATTCTATTAAAAATTGGTTATTTCCCTGCTGAAAATGTGTTTGTTACTTGGCTGGAATGTGTGCCTGTTTCTCATGAAGATCCCAGTATTGCCACTGGCCATCAAGACACTAGTCATAGAAGCCTTGAGCAAGTTTTTCACAACCTGGACAACAAATCTAAAGAGATCAAAAATAGTATTTAGAAGCTTTTAATTAGCTGAAGAATTCTGAATTTTGACCATTTTGTTCTAGTGTTTTCATTAGTTATGCAAAAGTGATTTTTGCAACAGAGGATTGATCTGGTGATCATTACTGATTGGCTTATTGACTTAATTTGCTGCCAAGATGTTTTTCTTGGAAGTTATAAGAAGTGAGCACTCTAAGGTTCACCCACATTTCATTTCTAAGCTTCACAAAACTACTCTTTATTTGACAGTTTCATGTTAGCCAAATTTCCTATAATCACGTGAAACATGGAAACTTGCCAATGAAGGAAAATATATTCCTTTTTTTAGTTTCATTTTAGGCTGTTAATACTTAAGTGTTCACAAACCATCAAAGTGGGGAACCAGTTTTTGTCATTGATTAGTAATCTGTAATTCTAGATTGTGTAATGTTTGTAATAACCAGTTAAAAAGTGTAACTTTAGATGTTCCTTTCTCTTCAGGATAGATGTTTAATACTTCTTCAAATTCTTTTAAATAAGATGTAATGGTTAGTTTAGGCAGATAAACCTCATTTGAAGACTAAATATAGACATTTTAAAAAACTTACAAACTTGTCAAGTTTCAACTAATTTCTCACAGTCGCTGATCTCATAGTGTGTAGATGATTCATTATCCTGCAGATTTTTATCTCCATGCATACTGCTGCTGCCTTTTCATCTAGACTGAAAGTGAGTGACAGTGCTCACTTGGTAAACACTGTTTACTTGGCCATACTTATATAAATTTTAGTTGGTTTAAATTTAGGTATATCACTTAACTTCAGACATGTCACTCAAACCTTAACTGCCCATTCAAATACTTGAAATTTTTTAGCCCCTATTTGGCTGTTAGGGGCTCACTTTGTAACGATGTTGGTTATTGAACCAACCATTTTTAGCTAAATGCAAGTAGTTTATAAAGGGTAGGAATAGTAAGCTAAACTTTTCAAACTCCTGTTCTGTCCAGGGTCAGTCTGTACTTGTAAAATCCATTTTACTCAATAGTCTGAATAACTAATCTATTATAGGCTAGATAATGATTATCTTAATTATGAATTTGAAATGTAAAGCTGAATTAATCTTTTCATATACACAAATGCTAGTATGCCTATTAATGATGCAATACATTAACCCTTATAGCACTGCCAGGCCGATATATCAGATTCAATAACGTAGTCAAAAACACTACACAGGCGATATATATCGGCCTAAAAATGTTAAATAAATAAAAATTTTAAAATGTAAATCGTTTTTTGCTATATAGTCAAAAAGGTCATAACACTAAAAGGGTTAATTGCAGATTAAATTTTTGTCTAGACGGAAGAAAAAGTGTAACAGGAGTTAAATGTCTAGCTTGTGCGTGTGTGCTGCTTTTCCTGCTCGCCACTACTGCTAACCTTTTAGTCCAATTCTTATCACAATAATGAAAGTACTAATAATTTCTCCTGCTTCTTTATCTATATATTTTCTGTAGATGTGAAATAATCGCCAAAGCATTAATGTTTATATTTTGCTTTGTTCTCTCAAAACTCATTACACTTTTCCTGTCAACCTTAATTTTGTTGACAGTTGCTGCTTAAAGAATACATGCTTTTTATGTCTAAAAATGTCATGCATATTTTTTTTTTTTATTTGGGCCAGAACTGTTGTCTTTTATTATATTGATGATAAACTTATTTGTATCCTAATTACTGTGCCTTAAATCAACATGCAACATCCAACTAGGTTGTGACAACTTGGAACCCCACTTGGCAAATTAAAAACTTTAATTTGTTCTAAAGATTTCAATATATGCATGCACTTCAATTAAATGTAACATACACATACATTAATTGAAGTTTATTGCCTATCTATGAAAGTAAATTTCATACATAAAATTTTAATGTAATTTCACTTGACTTTAGTTTTCATAAATAATTTAGATACTACATAAATACAACCAATTAATAATTGTTTTTATATAATATATATAGATGTGTTTTACAATAAAGGTAGAGGGATTATGTAATGGCAATAATTGCGGAAAGCAATTTTCCTGCCTGAAACCTTTCCAGATCCATTTAGGATCTTCTCATTTTAAGACCTGAAAGTTACATCATTCTAAAAATTTCATGATGCTGAATGAATTGAGTTTCCTATTCATGTGAGATTGTTGCAACACAGAAAGCAAACTTAATTTTTTGTTAATGTCTTGTAATATTTTAAAAATGTATAATAATTTTAAAGCTTGCTTCATTGCTTGGGACCACTTTTCTGTATGTACCAGTGGGGTAATCTGCTAATGAAACACCTTTTTTTTGGGGGGGGGGGAGATCATTCTTGACTTCATGATCTCTTCAGAATTGCAATGTGTTAATTTTTATATTTCTAATTTTCCAAAAACTAATCTAGTTGCTCACATTTTTTTCCGGCTTATTTTTCCTAAAGCCATTCAAATTTTGTTTCAAATTTTAAAACATTTCTTAAAATGACTGGTATAAATGAGAGTAAAATTCCAGCCGCCTTTTTCTTTCTGGGTCAGGCTGGAAAAATTGTCTGTGATATCAACAAACTTTGTCTGTCATTTGTATTATGAAAGTGTCTCTCCAGAGTACCAACATTTTTTAAGGACCAACTAGTTGACTTGGTATTTTAAAATGCAACTTCTGATTTTCTTTGGTTTCCATTTCATTCCTGTATTGGTTGAATTGCCACTAAAATAGTTCTGACAGTATTGTAAGACTTGGAGGTTTATATCTATTTTATACTTCAGCATTGAGAAAATCTTACCTCTTAGATAACAAATGCAAAATTCTAAATGTTGACCAAACCATAGTCAACTCGCAATTTAATCTTCAAGCCTTTTCATTTGTATTTAGCATGTGTGTAAGATTCCAAATAACTTTGTCTTTTTGGGTCAAATTTTATGTTGATAATTTAATCAAAACCCTAAAGAATATAATTCGACTCTCCAGTACAATTGAAGAGACTGAAGATTCAAAGAGTTTTTTGGACTATTGTTTGTTTTTTGTTTTTTTTGGTCAGGCCAATGTGGATTCTTTTGCTTAGCAAGAAAAGCACAAGAGCAATATGGAATTGCCTGTGTTACATGCATTGCTGTGAGATTCAGCATCATGGGTTTGTCTGATCATTTGCCACCAGTTTGTTTTACAGTTCTGGTGCACATTACCTGAAAGAGATCTTCCCCTCTCTTTCCATATGTATTGTATACTTGAGGAAGACTGGTAACAACAAAGAATGTCAATACTCCAAGCAAATCTTTGAATAACTTAGTCTTTCAGCCTGTGATATTTTGAATCTAATTTGAACTGATGTCAACAACATGCCAAACAACTCTTGTTCCAAAACATTAAAATTTCCAGGATTTCTTGGACATCTGTTCTATTATGGCTGGATAACCTGACTCTTAGGGGTGGGGGGAGATCTTATTCAGCTTAATATATACATTTTCATGCTGTTAAAATATTGATATAAAATAACATGTCTCCACTTTTGCTTTTCTTTCTAAAAAAGCAACTGAACCCGGTTAACCTTTTTAAGACCAACTGCTATGTAAACTATTCCAAATTTAATACTTCTGTATCATTTGATTTTACTTAGTTTCAAGTATAAGAAACTAAGTTTTTCTTTTCTTTTTTTTTCTTTTTTTTTTCTTTTCTTTTTCTTTTCTTTTTTTTTCTTTTCTTTTTTTTTCTTTTCTTTTTTTTTCTTTTCTTTTTTTTTTCTTTTCTTTTTTTTTTTCTTTACAATAAGATTTGAAACTGGACTCTCACTGATTGCTGTAATAACAAGACCCACTGTTTTTTCAATGTCTCTGACTTCTGCTGCATCTGCACTGAATGTTTTTATTTGCCAATATTTCTTTGATGTTGAACTTTTTTTAGTTACACTTAATTGCTTATCTTATGTTTATTTAAACAGTTTTAAATGAAATAACCGTTTTTAAATGGTTACATATTAACTCTTATGTATATACAGTGTCTTAAATTACTCTAAATTCAATTTATCCATCAATGGAGGAAGCAATGATAAATGATTTTCTTTAGTTTACAGTCTCCTTCCATTATGTGCCAACCACACACAAATAAGTTAGCTCTTCTCTATATAGAGCTTCTTAACTTTGAAATCTCCAGCCATAGTTCCTATTTGTGTATAACTCTGTGATGAAACTGAGGGGTGTAATATTTTGATTCTGTGCCAAATTGGTGAGATTAATTGGAAACTCCTGATTCTTAAATCCAAGCAATAAAGCCCTTTTTCCAAAAAGTTTTTTTTATAAAATTTACAATTTGAAAATTCTAATCTCAAATTAATCAAATCTTTTGCTTTCCTAAAATTTGAAAAACAACTTAAGCTTCCTTTATGAAAATAATTTTAAGATAAAGAGCCCTTTCTTTTCCCTCTCTAGCCATTGCATTCAATTTCTAGATTTAGAAATTAATCTAAAATCTACTTTATAATTCTTAATATACTTCTCCAGAAGACTTCACTTGTGTAGATTGTCTTGTGGCCTATGAAGTATGCACAAGGCACCATCACTTGTAATTCTGATACTGTCAACATATTTTGTAACAATGTTCTTTTTCAGATGATGATAATCTTTACACCTTTCTTGATCCTCCAGGTCTTCTCTTATAGAATAGTCAAATATCTGAATGTCATTTCCATTTTTTCTTTATAACCAGAGAGAGGTAAGATTTGCAGCCCGTAACAAAATTTTAGTTTTTGGTATTCAATCATTATTCTACTCTAGGAGGCAGTTTTTCTCCAGTATTTCAAATACTTAAAAAAAAACTGACAGTTGATTAAATTGACCAATTTGGACATTGAATTATTCAACTTGGATTGATACATGATTTATACCTTTTATCCTTATGTTAGTAAAAAAACAAATTATAATTGCTCTGACTAGAATTGAGCACTAGGAAAAGAAATTAACTATAAATATGGTTGTCTTTACTTTAGCAATTTAAACCTTTTATTCTTATAAAATTATTACAATTGTATTATAAAATTATTACAATTGTATTACTTTAATGGCAGTATTGCTTCTTCATTGAATAACCTTTCGGCAGAGCAGGCCAACTTGCCTACCACTCCTGCTTTTACAGTGCCTTTATTTGCATGGATCATTCTCATAAATAGACACTCCCAATGCTGATTTTTATTTTATCAATATATTTTTTAGCTTTTTGCTTTTATTATTCTATGAACATTTAACTTTTGTTCCTTGTTTATGTACCAAATGTGGGATTTACTTGGAATAAACTATTCAACAATTGTTAATCTTTGTTATTCAATATTAACATTCCAGATAGATCATCCCGTTCTTCTTGTAACACTGAATACTTATTGGAAATAGCTTGGGCTGAGTTTCAGTCTCCAATTGCTAATGGGTTGGTGAGGCCCATTATCACTGTTACAAATCTGTATGTATATAAAAAAGTGATGTGTCACACTTATAGTATCAGTAGCAGCCATCAGCCAGGCCTGTTGTACACTTATGATAACCATCAGTGAAGTGACTGATCATGGACTAGTTGTTATAGCTGCAATGAAGATTAAACACTTTGACTAAAAACAAAAAATGCTTTCTGAAGTGTCTGACTGTAAGTAAAACTCCTGACAAGGTTAGTTGTTACTTAGTGACTCAAGTAAACTGACTTGCAATTCTAATCAGATGACATTAAAGCACAACAATCTAACAAGCAGTTGGCAAGTTCTTTTGTTTCTGTTTTTTAAAGATCTCTAGCTTTAGTTACTTTTGCTCTTTGAATTCAATCACTTTCATTTCAATGCCTAAGAATATTGCATCGGAATATTCGTCCGAAGAAACATTTGAATACTAATGACTCTTCTCAAAACTATAGCAAATATCTCTTGCTCAGCTTGTAACTAACTACAAAAAAAATAGCTGGTTTGATATGGGACACTTTATGCACATATTGC
>VCCN01000756.1:1553873-1584637 GCA_006491835.1 Architeuthis dux | reverse complement strand
CCATAGTCATCAAAGGTCCACTTGAATAATCTTGAAGGAAACTAGTTGTGCAATTCATTGTGGATTTTATTCTATTTTGTTTATGACAACAGATTTCTTCTGCTGGGACTGCTACAGTGACAATCCATTGTGTGGGGAAACTGTCAAGACACCAGTGACCTATTATGTGGGCCGAGTTGCTTGTCCAATAACCCAGAAATGTTTCATTCGAAAGGACAAAGGAGGTACTTTTTTTCATCTTTATATCTAATTCAATAAAATAACAAATTTATACATTCTCTGATGCCAGAAGAATTTAGTCACTTAATAGAAACCGTCACGTGACCAACGCCTTTTGGCAGCATGCTGTGTTAGGTGATCCATTAAAAAATCGGAAAAAGGGGTGATTAATGCTCTTCTCTTGCCTTTTTTGGGGCAGTCATCACTAAAAAAGTCCAAATTTTCAAAAAATAATTGCTGCCGGACACAAACCAAGGGACCAATTTAGCATAAACTTACATTGCATATTGAACACCCCACTAAAAACCTATTTAGGATGGGAATTTAAAAAAAAAAAAAAAAATGTTTTTTATAGACATAATAAAGAGTAAATGTTGAAATTTTCAGCCCTCTAGCTCCATTGGTGCGGCCTGTATGTGTGATACATACGTACATACATACATACATTGCCAACCATCCAGCCAGACCAACTTAAAAACTGAAGAAACCTATGTTGACAGTTTTAGTGACAGTTTTGGTTGACGGTTTCTGATTTATACAATCTCTGATGCAAGAAGAAATACACTGGGCAATTGTTGCCATTACCTACATAAGTAATTACAGATTATTATATACTAACAGAAAACCCGCCCTATTATGTTTCACATTTTAAATGTGATTGAAACAAGTTGCCACTACAATTAGCCAAATTTCTTTCATCTCTGCATTTAGATGACTATATGCAAACTTTTACGCATGAAAATGTCTGATGTTTGAATAGAAATTATTATCACTCAGCTATGTTACAAAAAATGCATTTAATTGTAACTGAAGTGAAAAAAAATATTCACCAAATAGAATAGAAATCAGCTTTAAATAGTTTTATTTCTGGTACCAAATTTAAATATGCAGTGCCAGAGAAAATATAGATGATATTGTACATGTAAATTTTGTCTGCATAAATTGTGTATACATGATGACATCTTCTCTATTTCTAATTCTAATTAACATGGAGAAATTCATATAAGGATTATTATCATCCTCAAGCCAAACCAATTCTACCTTTCTTTTCTTTTATTTGCAGTGATCTACCGTGGATGTGCTGATGGCTGGAAAGATAGCACTATTGATTACTTTTATGTTGGGTGCAAAAACCAGACAATATGGGACAGGGATGTGGAGTGGTGTTTCTGTTCATCGCCCTACTGCAATGACCAGTCAATGGATAGCCTGAGAAACAGCCACCCAGTTATCTTCAACACTGCCAATGAACAAGGCAAGGAAATCCATTTGCATTTCAAATGCTTTCAGAAGGCTAATATGTACAGACAAATGAAAAAAAGGGGAGCAATTCTTTTTGAAATCTGACCCCAAGTTATGGATGATGACAATGACTATTCCTCTTAGACTGCTTGTTGCTTGATATTTTTGTCTGAGTGGATGAGGTTCTATTTGTTAATGCTTCCTTTCACCACATTCCAGTCTGCTGGAACAAGAGTAGGGTTGGTTGGGGTGCTGAAGAAGGCTTCTCATGTTTCTCACACTTTTTGAGGCAAGTCAAGAAAGAATATTCCACAATCTTTGCCACCACTTTTGTGGAGAATAAATGGCAGTATTAATTCCATATGTTCATTGATGATGAGATATTTTACAAAAATCAAACGTCAACTCATATTGGCCATCTTTAATTAATTAAAGAATTTCAAATTCTCATTACTGTCTCTACATTTGCTGCTCTGTTTCTATTGAATATTCCTGTAAAAATTGTACATTAAATTGCATAAATGATTGTGTACAATGTGATGAATGCAGTCATTGGCTTCATTTTGATTGTCTTTCACCTGGACTTAATTCTTTTTGTTTGACAGTGAGCAACAGTTTTCCTGGTCTTTCAGTTTTAATAGCTGAAAAAATACTTTCAACTTATTGTTATTTTCATGAGTAACATTTATTACTTGTAGTAAATAATATCTTTGCTTCACTTCTAGTTGCTTATTGTTTCTTCCCTTTGCTTCTGGTAAAAGTATAGGGAATGTAATATAAAAAAGCTTTTATACAGGGGTTTGTGGTGATTAATTAAAGAATTTAGTGTTATAGTTAGTTTTAGGGTTTTGTTTGTTATTGGTAATAAATGATATCTTTGTTTCAATTCGTCTTGCTTTTTGTTACTTTACAACCATTCAAATCCCTCTCTAGGCTTCTTTTTCACTGTTTGCTGAATAAACATTTCTTTTGCATATTTTATGATACACTCTCAGACGCATCTTATAACAAAGATTTATAAATATTCAATTTTCTTAAATTAAATTTTTACTTTTATCTTTGCAGGTCAAGGCACACACAAAAAAGTGGAAGACAAATGAAAATTCCTTCATAATATCTGAAAGCAACACACCAAATTTGTTGGCAATTGTATTTAAAAAAAGACCCTATTGACATTCCTCAGTCATTGATTAAATTCTTTACATTTGATGAATGTTTATCCTTTTAACCTATTAGTTTCCAAATTTTAGGAGATCACAACCTCCTTGGCACTCACAGAAAACCCCTAATGATCCCTCTATTTCTCTTCAGCTTCTCTCTGGCTGTTGATTACCCCCACCTGCAATTCTTTTTACCTTGTTGCTTCCATGGATCATCCCAATATTCCCAGGTGTTGATATTGCTTACTTAAGGAAACACTGCTTTAGATTCTTGGAATGATAATAATTGCAATTAATAATAAGTATAATACAATATATCTTAATAGAGTGTGAATATGTACCATACTTTCCTGGATTTTATATTACTCAATTATATTATAAACCACAAAGTTTCCTTTTATTTTTGTCTCTATTCCTGTAGGCACGGCAACATTTTATTTCTAAGTGCTGAACATAGTTTAAGCTATATTATAATGATCCGATTTCCGTATGTTTGTTTGTATGTTTATTATCATAACACAGCAAAAACAGCACATTGTAATGAGATTTTCGTTAGTGCAATACTGTTAAAATGCTCTAATGGAGAATAAAAAGCAATTTCCAGTGCAATTTGAAACTTAATAATAATAGTATAGGACCCTTGTTCACACTCACCCTGATAATTTATATTATAATCCGATTTCTCAAGAGAGATAACTCCAGTTATATTAAATGCTAATTATAGCGTAGTTACCCTTATTTATTCATTTGCAAATAATTTCAATATAAATTCTAGAAATAGGAAGTGATTTGACATCGAGCTTAATGGTCGCTAAAGGCAGCCTTCAAGCGAGTATTTTTTTAATTTATAAATTATTATGTAATAATAACAAAGATACTGTTCCACTGATGATAATAACATAATCACTGAATAAATGGATGTGCTGTTGCCACTGTAGAAATTTCATAATATAAAAGCTTTAAATCCAAATAGGTAATTCAAAGCTTCGCCAAATTGGTATTATTTATTCATGAAAAATGTATATTCATAAATGAACAGTATGTGTGTGTATGTATTTATGAAAAGGGTGGCTTCCAAATACTTCCTGGAACACAATCTGATACTGATAGATATTATAGAGCTAAAAATTAAATATCGACTGTAACATAATAATCAAGGTACCTGAACAGTAGTATTTTATTTTCAAAGTTTTACTGTGACATTTTAAAATTTTACTTTTATTTAATAATAAATATTATAATTGTAAATTGTGAATATGAATAATTAATGAACTGATTATATAACAATTATAATAATTTCTAAATTTTACATGAAAATTTGAAAATACAAATCTATTTTTTCAAATATTTTCCTCTTTTTTTCTGTCTGGTTGTGTGCTTGCCAAAGTATATTGTTGTTAATATACACTGTCACTACAGATATATATATATATATATATATATATATATATATATATATATATATATCTCAGACCATCATTGTACAGTCATTAGTGTGCAGCATGGTTCAGAAATAAAGAATAAGACTCCAATGAAATTCAAACTTGTATCCTTTTCCGCAGAAAGCCTGCTTATCCAGGGCAGCTGCCTAACTGATTAGGCCATGAATGCAACCAGTTACAGAGGGAAATAAAGAATTAAAGCTATATGGTTAGATTTGAGTTTCTGCAACCAGTTGCCTTTGCAGCCTAATCCTCAAAACTACATATTTTATGAACATCTAATATATTAAGAATTAACATCAGATTGTTGTGAAATTATTATTTACTTGCTCATATCTTATGATCAAATGTAAAATGATTAAGGATTAAAAATGTTTCTCTACTCTTTGGCTTATTTTCCGTGAGAAATATTGCTTGAATATTTTTTTAAAGTTTTTTGATCTGTTAATAATCAATGAAAAATATTTAATTCTAAAACAATGTATTTACAATCTATAGTTAATGAAAATATTTTTTACCTTTGTTTTAATTTGCATTTTGGATTTCAGAAAATATATTTTTTGAATAATTAAAGCATTGATAACAATTATTATCTAGAATTGCTTTTTGCCTGACATTTTTCATTTATTCACATTTTGTGAGCATTTTGCAACAATTATATAATAAACATTACCTCAACTCTTTTCTAATGGCTTCTTTTTTTTTTGGTTAATTGTTTTAATTGGTTATAATCCAATAAATAAAACTGAGTCTTGAAACTTGTTTGTTTTTGTTTATTCCTGTAAACTGCTTGTGGAGCATAGGGCCACAACCACACCATGGCAGTGTACTTTACCACAGTAAGGTCCTACAATAATTAATATTACCAGTAAAGAAAGCTGGTATAAAGTTCTGTATTAGAATGGGACAATTATTAAAAGTCCTATTTAAGGCTGCCGAAAATATTGATGTCCCATGTGGTAGGAAGGCCACATCATACAATACTTCCGTTGGTGCCAAATCTGTGACATCACTAATGGAGAATGAAGAAGAAGCTTTTGCCATCTTGTTTTTGGAATGTAAATAACCACATGATTCCACCATCTTGGAAAGAGCAGCAAAATCAGTGCAGTAAATATAAAGTCAAACAAAGGACACAATAGCATGTGTCTAAATAATAAAAATAAAGAAAGTCCGATCAAATATAGAAATAATAATGATGAAGACAAATGCAAATATTTGTAGACATATAAATTAAATACATTCATTTAATAAGAAGTGAATATTAATACAAATATGAGTACTTACGTTGATGCTGAAAGAGAAGATGGAAACATGCAAAAATTTACTCGATCGCTACGGCCAGTCTAGTTATGTGGAGCTTAAAAGAAAGGAAATATTAGGGAGAAAGATTTAGTTATTTGGCTCTACTTAGTAAAGAAGAAATAGCAGAGAAAACATTGGACTTAACAAGCCTCATTCTTCGTAATTACCTGTCAGCAGAGTTACTGATATGCTTCGTTGCAACAATGTTTGATTATTCGAAGATCAAGGCTATATGATTGCAACAGGGATTCAGACGAGAATACGCACAGCTTTTGAGAGGAGAGTAGGGCACACAAGTTTAGGTCATCAAAGAAAACTGCAGTTCACTCTACACTGGTAAATACGAATGACAAAAAGGGTTGTTACGTTATTCGCCATGTAAGGAGTTTTACAGTGTAAAGCTATTTGGCTATCGTACCTAGCAGTTACAATAGTGTTAGCTCTTAGAGAAGTAAATACTGGTCTTGCGACCAGGTTTTCACTGTGAAGTGAGAGATAGAGAAGTTAGTAGGGCAAGAGGTAATTATGCTGTAGAAAGGGATGCATGCCAAAGAGGGCATGCGGGCTTAACCAACTAGTTTAAACCGAAAAGTAAGCCTAGATCAACAAATGTTGTGGCTTTTTATAGGGAGAGCTAAAAAGGAAGTGACGTCATAAGAAAAGGAACTAGCTTTAGTTGTTTGGTATTTTTATCTATCGAAGCATCCAGCTCCACAGATTAGCATTAATTTTAGCTAAATGAAAATGAGTCATAACACAAGAAAAATCGAGGAACATGCAAATTTACTAGTAGAATGCTTTTAGTTTGGAAAGAGAGCCAAGCAGATGAAAACCAGACAGTTGACAAGTATTGCACTTCTTGTCTGAATTTTTTTAGGCAAGGTGTTATAATCATTGTATTTTGTTTTATTTGGGCTAATTTCCTTTTTATCACAACATTTCAACGGCTGTACAACTTCTCCCTGGCCTTCCTCAGGTGTCTATTGTACTTTCAAACAGGCACAGGCATCGGATGTGACATGTATGGGTGGATGAGTGCTTGCCCCCTTTAGAACAAGATTTGAAATTCCAAAATACAACAGACACTTGAGGAAAGCTGGAGGGTACAGCAGTCCAAACATTGTGATAAAAACAACAAAGACAAGGATATTAGTCCAAATGAAACAAAATACATTTGTTGATGGGAAGCATATATATAATGTGTATTTAGACAGCAGTATTTCATTAATACAAGTTTGATTAAATACAATAGACAAGGAATGTTTTTTTTAATTTTTTAGTTAACTTTTCTTGTTTACGCATGAGAGAATCCATGTCTGGGGAAAATATAACTTCAAATTTGACAACACAGTGAAAAATATGTTCTTTATTTCTTTTTACACAACACAACAAATGGAAAAAATATTATTTACACAGAGACCAAAATCTTTACTCCTGATCTGTGCTATTTACTCACTGTCATAGATTAATGGCCTTTGTTAAGTTGTGATAAAAAAAAGCAACTAAAAATAAAGATGATGGTAAATAGTAATCAAAAATTAATAATAATATAGAATACTTCATCCAATAACAAATAAATAATAGAATAATTACTTTCTAAAAATTAAGAAACCAATATATACTATAATAAAAAGCAAAAGAAAAAACAGTGGCTCAAAAGTATTGAAAACATCAAGATTTATCCTTTCAGATTGAAACTTATATCAGAGGAAATAATGATAACTAGTTATAATTAATCAATGATTATTAAGAGAAACAAACAGACAACAGGCTCAAGGGAATTGATTATAAAAGGGCTGTTTGGAAAGTATCCAGCCAGTTTGAGTATCTGGAGAATCAGTCCCGCAGCCTTGATGTGACTTGGCAACCCATCAGAGGGGACCGTACTGCGCATGCATGAACATACACTCTCCCGTAGGGTTACTCAGTAGACAGTGAGATGCCATTGAGTGAGCTTATGTACTGTGTGACCGTCACATTTACAATGACCGAGTGAGTCATTCTTCACGTCTCATGTAGGATTTCTTTTTTAAACATCACATCACCTAGGTCTGTCAGTCCTTTACAATCAGTCCAGTGAGAGACCAACTCTAGTAAGCAGGTTACATTGAGTGGTTGTACTATTGTAAACTGCCCTGATGTTATAATGTCCACAAATCCTTTGGATTTGTTCAGCCATACTTCTTACATATAGTATTCTAGCTGTAGCTATATAATTGGATTCTCTAGGGTTCATCCTTCTATTTCTCGTCTTCGAAATAACATAGGATGGATACTTATTAGACTGGATAGTGCTCCTTATGTCATTCTTGAAAATAAAGATAATGGGGTTTTTTCAGCAAGAAGATATCAGTTTTTAAATGGGTTAACCACTATTTAAAGCTGTAAATAAATGATTTCTTTCTTTTTTTTCCTTCTTATTTCATTGTATTGTTAAGATCTATGAATTAGTACATGTTCTATTACTACTTATATTGCAAAAATGCAATGCAGAATTCCCATGAGTCTTACTTTTAATATGATTTACAATGGGACTCAAACCAATGAATAAGAAACTCCACCTATATGAAAAATATATGAAGAATGTTAACTTGGCGAATATGCAAATTGAAGAAGATAAAACATTTTCACAATACTAACAAAGAATTTATTTAACAAACAACATGAAATTTGTCAGCAGAGTTCTAGGGTTAAGCATCTTGCTTATTTTCTGTGTGTGCTTATAAAAATTGAAAAGGAACAGAATAAAGCATAGTCAATGTCTGTTTGTGTGTGTGGCAAACCAGCCACAATCTTACATGAGTGTGTTTATGCGTGTATTTTATGTATGTGTGTGTGTAAAGTCATATCAGCAGTAGGAAAACTGACCATGTATGAAATAGACTTCTCTCAATAATTCAAAAACTGTCTCTGAAGACAATCCACTCACAGGCATTATTTTGGCTGTTCACTGATTGGTTAGAAAAGATTGATATTGAAATTCAAATTTTCTTGTGCCGTAATCCACTTTTTGTACAGATTTTATGCTCCACTAAAAATAACATCAACCTGTCCCCCACAAATATGTCACTTTGAGGGGGGTCTCATTTTTCAACCTACAATTCTCCCATTGTAGATAGCATCCCAGTAATATTGTCGTCATTGTGGGTTTGAGTTCTATTCTCAGTTGTATTTATTATCATGCATTTGGAAAAATGCTCTATGTAACTAATGTAGAAAAAATCAGATTATAATAATAAATAATCATATTATATAAAAGCCATTCAAAACTGTCACCAAAAACATAGGTTTCTTTAGTTTTCAAGTTGGTCCGACTGGCTGACTATTTATGTATGTATGTATCATATGTACAGTCCGTACCAATGTACAGTTTGTACCAATGGAGCTAAGTTTTTAGTGGGGGGTTCAATTTGCAATGTGATCATTTGTTTGTGTCCAGCAGCATTCAGACTTTTTTAATGATCACTGCCGAACAAAATAACTTATTCATTGATCCCCCCTTTTGCCAATTTTTTAATTGATCACCCCAACACGGCATGCTGACAAAAGACCTTGGTCACATGACGGTTTCTATTGAATGATTAACCTCTCTTTTTGGTTTGTTTGTTGGTTTCTGTCATGCTAAAGCAAACAGATAGATATATAAAATTAACAAAACCCTGCAGTGATTCAAACGTCTGACCTGGAGGTAGGCAGGCAAGTAGCGCATTAGTTAGGATAAGTGAAATTAAATTAGAAGTTACCAACTAACCAAGTAAGCAGCAGGCAAACAGCTGCTGTTGATAGCTTTATTCGCTTGCCTGCCTTCACTTTCATTTATATCCAGTATGTACTACTACACAAAGCCAAATGGAGGAAAATGGTGGTCAGAAGAGTGTGTTACACCAATCCATAATTTATCCATAAATAACATAAACAATCCTGTCATTTTTGATAGGTACTATGCTAATATGATTACAACTATCTGCGAAAAATTAATTTGATTAAAGATTTGTTTTGTATCAGGAAGTTATGTTGGGTTATCGATTGGTCTATCTGACTCCATAGGGATAGACGTATTTGCCTACTACATTAATTTATGGCCTGTTGTTAGATCGGGATAAGCAATGTACCTATTCATCCCTAAAGGTGGAGTGATAAGTAGGTCAATGGTACCTATGCCTGTCAGTGCATTTATAGTAATCCCGGTTCCTTTATTTATGAATGACCACGTAAGTAAGAAAGGGAAGGTAACACGTGATATGACAATGCGACACTGGTGAAGGAGTGAGAGAAAATAAGAGTGGACGAATAGAAAAATATAAACAACAACGTATGAATGAATATGAACGCATGTATAAATATATATTTATAAATATACAGAGTAGAAATACAATAGTAAGAAATGCTAAGTTTGTATGCGGTTTCTACTTGAGGTTATGGATAGTTCTGAGAAGTAGAAAAAAATGTTTGTATATCATATGTGTGGAAAATGTATGTGAGCATCTCTTGATTGTTATATGTAATGGTCTGTGTACATGTCTTTGTACTTGCCTCTGGTGATATTTGTGATTTGGTTCTGCGTGCAGGTGAAATGCATGTTTGTGTGTGAGAAACAGCAACCTTCAACAGGTGGTTGTGGGAAGATGAAATTTGGCTGTTCTATCCCAGTAGGGTTGGTCACTTGCTTATATAGCAAGCAGTGTTGTTTTCCAATTGGTCGATTACTTACAATTCTGTTAACTGACCAATCGCGTGTCTGTTGTCCTTGGAGCCGAGTGATGATAGGATTGCACAACACTGACAATTGTGTGGAAGGTCATAATTGGTGTAGTTATTGGGAGGAAATGCTAGATTCTGTTTAGTTGCCTGAAATCTAGGAGATCAAATAGTTTTAGTAAACTGTCGAGTTTACTAAAACTATTTAATGAATGGGTAAACTGATTCTGAAAGGCCAAAAATTGTTGGATTGAACTTTCACAAATAACTTCAAAGGTGATCCTTATTTATCTGCAACTGCAACTAGTGCTAACTCATATTACTCACTTGACTAGGGTTCAAATTGCTGAAGTGTATAGTTCTTAATTCACAATCTATTGCTGTGTTTGCATGCAAAAAGAAAAAAATATTTTATACTAGTTTACCCATGCTGTATGACGACAGTATTTAAATAATTTTGCAATTGCACTGTTCTTGAAAAAATAGCAAAAACATTATGTTGCTCTGCATTTTCTTGTTTATGTTTAACTTGAATAACTCATTTTTTAATATATTTGCAAATAAATAAGGGAGATTATTCTATAATTAGCATTTAATTGTTATCCCCCTTGACAAATCTTACAGACAGAAAATATAGACCATCACGTGGCGTATACTATTCAGTCCTGTCGAAAATATTCAGTTGTACTGCAGATGATAATTATAATTACTTGTGACTTTATACGCAGCATCAAGATTTTATTTTGCGTCACAAAATAAATTACTCAAATAATATTACAAATTAATTATTTGTTCGATTATTTTATAAATAGGTTAATATTATTTTCAATTATTCTCATTTATAAATCGTATTACAGTACATTGAATTCAAAATTGAGGGAGGGAAATGTGTATACGGCTGAAGCACCGGTTTTGTAATGTTAGACAGACGTGTGTAGGCAAGTATAATCTGACGCCATTTCAATGGTTTGCAGCATGGACCTACCTTAAAATCCATCATAACAACAGGGATTGGGGCACTTTTTTCAGACGAACTATTTAATCTGTAAGTCTATTGTATTTGTGGATGACACAAGCTTGTTATGTTTTTCATGATTTGAATGGTGTAGTAGGCCAGTCCGTTTCTAAAGGTTTTTTGTATTTTTAGTTTGGAGGGTTTAAAGTACCATTACTTAATTTCAGGATCAACTGTTCTGTTGTTGTCAGTAATTATTAAAGTAGTTTCATTTTTAAAAATTAATTTTAATGTACTTGTTGTTTCATGTCATTGTCATGTCAGTGAAACTAAAAAAAAAAAACTATCTGGGCTTGACATTTAACATTTTACATTGTTTTTCTTATGAATAATAATACTGAACGCGGTTGGTATTGTTTCAATAATGTTTAAAAAATACTAAGTTTTACTTAAGTTGGTTGCAATCAGTTAACTTAATTATGTCTCGCATTGCAAATACGCATAGGAAAATTATAAGAGCATTAATATTATCCATAGTTATAAAACAAAAGAACACGAAATTTCTTAGTACTTTCACATATCTCAGTTTGTTAGTGTCGTGATGGGTGATCTCTAAAAGGCGAACAAACTAATTAATTAACGACATTATTGGCAACGACGATCATCTCTGTACAAAACAATCAAAACAGTCAAATGTGACTACTATTGAAGTCCTGCAGTTATTATTATTTGTATTCAATAAAAAGATTTTTTCAAATAAAAGCAATTATTGCCTTCCTTCTGGTGACCAGCCAGGTGATTGATTGTCTCAGTAGTTTTCCGTGTCACGTTGCATTAGTGAATAATTTTTTTTTTTCCATAAATAGATAAATTATATCAGATTTCTTATTTTATGAAAAAACAGGTAACAAGGAAGAGTTTCTTGTTGGTGACTCACTTTCTCCGTAGTAGTAGATATCACATTTTTCTTCAACTAACAACATAGAATATTTTTTTGATAATACTGTTTTTTTTTCTTCTTTATTGAATGTTTGTGATTGAATTTCTTATCTTTTTTTCTGTTACATTTTTTACGGTCAAAAAGATTTTGGCGATCTCGTAAAATGGCTGTTGTGGGGGCACTCGGTCAATTACATCAAAAGGCTAACTAAGCAGATATCAAATCTAATAAAAACAAAGTGTTATTGGAGAAAAGCGGTGTAATTAAAATTTCACAGTTTGATAGATGTAATCATTTTATATACCGATTTTATTCAATCAATAAGAACTTCGTTACCTTTGGTAAAAATATCAGTTTGGGGGAAAAAATCTATCTAATTTTTCTTTTTGTGTGTGTGTGTGTGTGTATATCTATTTACGATAATGCTGAACTGGGTCCTCGGCGAAATGAACCACTAACCATACCAAAAACTGAGCCTCATCCATAGCAGGTGATGCTGTGTATATGATGGGAATGGAAGGGTGTTCCTTAGTATAAGCTATTTCCAGAGAACCAACTGATTGATTTGAACAAGTACTGCACTCAATTAGAAAATCGACAAAGTAGCATACGAAATTAGTAAAGGAATTGGGATAACACTAGACTGAATATTTCTTTGTTGAGCAAGCAAACATTGTTACAACTTGGCTGGTAAGTTTTAATATTAGCTGTATTCAGCATCTTCAAATTACCATATATCCCGGTCTATACAGAATTCTCTTGACTAGCTGAAAACACGATCAGAATCCGAGAAAACAGGCAAAGCTTTCTTTCATCAGATGTTTGCCTCTTTTCTCAGATTACCTGACAATTGTCATTACAAGGGCTCAAGAATGGATCAGCCGAAATGTTGTGTTAACAACATCAAGGATGCCAAAGAAAAGATTCAGTTGTTCAAACAAAATTTGAAACCACTAATTTTTCTCAATTAATTTAATTGTGATCAAGATTACTTAATCACCTTGAATTTCAATCGTATAGATTTTTTTCTAAATACTGGAACAATTGTAGTATAAAGAAGTGATTTTAGAAAATTATAATTAATAGTTGCAAAAAAAGACAAGCATATTCAAGTTATTTTAATTTATTAATGAAATGTGCCTGTATCATATTGTTAAATTAAAAACGTTTCTTGTTAATGTTAGGTTTCCCTGTTATCAAAAATTTTTTATCCATTATTTACATTTTGTTTTGGTAAAAACATATAAATACAATCTGATGCAAATTTGAATTTTTACCCTTGAAGTTACTTCTTGCTGGTTTCAAATTGTTTTATTTTTGAAAAAAGAATTATTGATTTACTTATATTTTTTAGCATTTCACATTTACAATAGGTTATTGCATTATTCTCATCTTTTTTGATAGATAATACATTTGCAATTAGCTTATTGACTGTGTGGCATATATATTTAATTTTGTTGACATTTTCCTCTATTTTTTAAACTTACTTGTGCTTTCTATTTTCAGCTCTCAAAATGCCTCGCTGTCCTGGTTTATATTGTGGAAAGACAAACATAAATGGCAAACTTAGTAATTGTGGGGTGAGTTTCTGTGGGTTGCTTTCTATTTCTCTCTCTCAAGATTATTGTTACTTCTTAAATCTGCAATTGATTCATCTCTTGTAATGTGTTCAAAAATCCCAAACTAGTTTTTTTTTAAATAATTGGCTATGGGTGGGAAAATATATGTTCACAAAGCCTATAATGAAAAAATATTATTTAGACTTCTAGAAGAAGTCAATTTAATCCCTAACATTTAAAAATCAAATTTATTTATTTTCTTTTTTCTGATACTTACTGTCACATGTTCCTTCTTCATCCTTCAATCAACATTGCACTGCCGAAAGTCAGTAAAGTAAAATGTGGGAGGTATCATTTGTGTGTACAAAGTATGCAAGTAAATCATCTGGGGGCGCTGTGATTTTTTGGCTCTTGTAAATAGCATTTTCAGCACTAAATTTTGATACCAAACATACACAACACAACACAAATCATTGCAATTTTTTCTTTAAACTGAGGTCAGCATATCAAAGTGAAAATATATCAGAATTTCCCCACTCTCTCTTGATAAATTCTTTTTAACACAACATATAAATCAGAAGAACTCAGTTATCCAATACTTTTGTTCAAGAAAAATATAAATGCCAAGTATACATATATTTCCTTGATTAAGTTTTTATCTATATAAGCAATTTACATTTTCAGTTCTGTCCCAGAGTTGCTTAAATTTGAATATAAATTTTCCAAAATTGACCCCACCCTACACAAAGATTTTCTCAAACGAAAATGTGAGAGAAAACAGGTTTAAACAAAAATCGTGAGGGAGAGTGGGAGACAAAGAATATTGCG
The DNA here is from genome assembly GCA_006491835.1 of Architeuthis dux. NCBI lineage: Eukaryota > Metazoa > Mollusca > Cephalopoda > Oegopsida > Architeuthidae > Architeuthis > Architeuthis dux. The sequence continues at coordinate 1,570,289 of VCCN01000756.1, read as the reverse complement.
GGAGTGCTACGCAAAATGCAGGTTTGCTGAGCCACGATAACTGTGGGGTGGGTATGAGTGATATTCAAGGTTGGGCAAAAGATGAAAAACAGCAAACATCTTCTAACGTGTAAAAACTAAGTGAGATTTGAACATATAAACAAAGGCATTCTTTAATGTTCGTTTTTTCAATTTCAAATTTCAGGGAAGGAGAATTCTTTTTCATATAATTCCTAACCCCACCCCCTTTATTAATTTATTTTATTTATACATTTTTTACATATTTTACAGATAAATCCCTTGAGAAATTAATTATGTTTATGTTTCTAAGAAAAAAAATTCTGTGTTTTTCTTTTTATCTTTTTATTGTACATATTTTGATTTTCTGTTTCCCAGGCTTGCCCTCGAGGCTTCCAGCCCAATGATCAATCCATTTGTGAAAAGTGTGATGAAGTGCCTCCTTTCTATGATTGCCTCTACTTGGGTTTCATGGCCCTCTTACCATTATTATTACACTGGTTCTTTGTGGAATACAAAAACAGACGAGCAAAGTAAGTCGGTAGACAAGCCTAATCTTTCAACACTGTCAACACACTTTGCTCACTTTTCATGCACATTCATCTCTGCTATTTTATGTGTTCAACACAAATTAGTTGCAATGAAATTAATTAACACATTCAGTGCCAAAGGACGTTGTTTAACGTTTTCGCTACTTCACCTGTTAAGTGATAAAAAAATGTTGGCATTGAAGGTGTTAAGTGGCTGTAAAACGAATATAGATTTACATCCCCAACATTTTAATAGTTAATGCCTGACTCGCAAGACAACTTGATACAAAAATATTTCTCAGAAAAATCACTGTCTCTTTATAATTCTCCTTCATCGAACTATATTTAAATTTCCTTAAAGTAATTTATTAAATTAATTTATTAAATTTACAGTATTATTTCATGATTTGATATCAATTGAACATTTAACTTGTGTTAATCCTTGGTGTAAGTCTAATTATTTGTTTTGATTTTTATTAACATATCTACACCTAAATTTTTTTTAATATCATATTTGCCAGCATATGAGATGCAAATTTAAATAAAATATAAAAACTATGCAAATATAACACTGCATCCAATTAGGACTGTGGTCGCCTACCAAAACTCAACATGGACAGTTATGGGGCTTGGATGAGTTGCAGTAAGTGGTAGTCCCTCAAATACCCTTGTAAACCATGCGTCTTATATGCCAGCAAATGCAGTACATGATTTAATGCACAGAAGTTGTCTATCACATTTTAGCAGAAATGAGTGTACAGATATTTGGTAAAACTTATTTTTATAGAAAATGAAGTGATGGGTATTGCACAAAACTCATTTTATGTATAGAATAATTTAGACTTTTTTTTAATAAGTTTGTATTTTTTTTTTAGTATCAAATCTTTTATTTTCTTTTCTTGTCCAGCCATCAAGGCCGTTATAGCCCGGACACTACCAGGTAACTTTGTTAGTTAATATATATTAATATATATTCAAATTGAAAGAGTCAGCAATTGTTGAGAAAAGGGACAATATCGCCCATTGTGCAATTCAGCTGCCCACTTTTTAACCATGCTTTAAGAAGGGGCATCCTTCTTTAGTGACACCACTATGTCCCTGTGGATCTTAAGCCCTTGATACCAAGGTAGAGGATGACTGCATGATGGGCGATATTGTCCATTTCTCAACAATTGCTGACATTCAAGTTTCAATTGTCTGGAAGAGAAAAAATGAAACAGTTATGAACTTCAAATTTTCTGTTTAATCATTTAAATAGTTGAAATGTATGTGAATTTAGTTGGAACTGTAACTCCTACCTTGTACCTTAGGCCACAAACTTATCAATCACCACTTGTATATTTGTATAATTTTATTTACTGTGTGTTCATACATTGAATAATATGCAAATATCTCATAAATTAACCATCTGTTGGATTCAGTTATCTGCAACTAGATTGTGTTGTCCAAACTTGGTGTATGCAAAAATTATTTTAGTATTTATGAAATAAGGAACCATTGATGTATTTATTCTGAATGTTTATAATTCATTCCAAATAATAGACTCATCTTAAATCTATTTAGGTATTCACTGTATATGCAGTGAATACCTAAATAGATGGACATTTAATCTTTTTAAAAACTATGCAAATATTACAATGCGTCCAATGTGCTGGTATTATGACTACCGAAGTTTGATATTGACAGTTATGGGCTTGGATGAGTTGCAGTGAGCAGTAAGTCCTCCAAATACCATTATAATCTGGCATTTAATGTATATTGTAAAGGAAAAGGGAATTGTCTTGCGCATCACTCTATTAGTAGACCTGACAGCATCCACCATTTAGAGAAGGTTTATGATTTGTTAGATCCTATTATCTCTTTAATGTTACCCATGTAGAACAAACAGTATGTGTGAATATCAATAAATTGAGGTCAGTTTCCTATGATCTTGATGCATTTTCAATCATGTTTGTTTTCTCTTCCAGGTTTTCTAAATCTATAATCCTGCTGCACATATCAGCATTTGTTGAGTGTGCGCTTTCGGGAGTGTTGACGTTGTTAATGTTTGAACCCCGAGGCAAACTTATTATTCGCTCCTGCCCTGTAAAGCGCCTATCTGATTGGTATACCCTCTGGTACAATCCTTCAACCAATTATGTTGACACCATGCAGTGTACACAAGAAATTGTCTACCCACTGTAAGTATACTAACTGTACTCAAGAGTATCATTCCCTTTTCCCCCTTAAAGAATTATATATAAAATATGGTTCTAGATTCAGGTTCTATTATAGTTTTGGGGAAAATCACAGATGAAAACAAGATTTTTAGGTGAGCAGGAACACAGACACCATACAAATTGATGATTTTTGTTTTGCAAAATTCGACCTAAAAATGTGTGCTGTGGGTAAATTGAGAACTGCTCATTTAGAATATGCCTTTAAATTGCAGAGTTTGAATTTGGTTTGCCGATTACATTTTTCAAGTTTTGAATGAATTTCAATGACATTTTATGGAAGGGTGGGCAATGGGCTACAGAAGAAATGATAAAATTTGGGGTGGATCCAGGAATGTTTTGCTCCCCTGCATCATAGCAATATCTCTGAAAGCTATCAACAAATTTCAATGAAATGATTTCTTTTCAGTGGTTATGGCAACTCTTGAAGCAAAATGGATGTACTATACATTCACACTAACAGCAAGAAGATTAATTTCTCTTGATTTGAAAGCACAACAGATCTACTCTGCCCTAAAAGCCACCCTATCTGCTTTTTATGCAGATGTACAATTATTGCCCATTGCCCTTAAAATGTCTTTGAAATTCATTGAGAACTTGATAAATGTAATTGGCAAACCAAATTCAAATTCTGCAATTTAAAGGCATATTCTAAATCAGCAGTTCTCAATTTACCCATAGCACACATTTTTAGGTCAAATTTTGCAAAACAAAAATCGTCAATTTGTATGGTGTCTGTGTTCGCGCTCACCTAAAAAAAGTCTCTCAAAAATGTACAATTACTCTGGCTTTTTGGAGTGTGGTTTTACTTTTCCTGACCTGCTAATTTGGAGCCCTGTTTACAATAATGGCAAAGAATAATGAATAATGAAAGGAATATTATCACAATCAACATGAGTGATGATAATAGTAATCATTAAAATAATGAGGATAACAGTAAACAAATATATTATTGCCTCTTACAAAAATAAATGACAAACGGAATTCAGCATACGCCATGTTTTCCTGTTCTTCTACAGTATCTTATAATATAAAAGTCGTTGTCACGTTTTTGTTTGTTGGTTTCTGTCATTCAAACAGAAAGAGAATATGTCTCTACTGTCTGTGTTCATGTCTATATCACTAAAACTACAGTCTCAGTAGTAACATGGAAAACAATTCCACTAAATATAGGCGTCTCTGATTTTTCATGAATAAAACAGTTTTTCTCGTATAAAAAAAAAGAAATTTGTTTTTTAGCCAATTCTGTTGCCTTTATTCTTTTGAAATTACTTTAATTATTAATTAAATAAATTTTGTTCAAGTAATGCATTTTTTTTGTTTGCAATAAATACATTGATACTAAAATATATATTTGTATAATTTATCCATACATAACAATTCCATCATTTTTGTGCTAGTTGTGTTAATAATATACAAAGTATTATTGATTTGAAAATCTCAAATCTATATTGATTTTTATTCTTTATTAATAATTGAAACAAAAAAGAAGTTAATCCGATATTAACATACCGTATTCTCCGACTGGTAAGACATACTTTTTTTTCCCTGAAAAATATTTGCTAATAGGTCCAAAATGTAATAATTAGCTGTGACTGAAAGAAAAATGTCACCGTAGAGTTGGCGACTTGGACTTGCTAGTACTTTAAGCTATTTAATCCTCAAATATTTTCCAAAACATAGCTAGCTAATTATAGTCTTACCAGCTAAGAAATACTGTATATATTTATAGACTTGGATGTTTATAAAAATCTTTAAATGTTGCAGCAAGATTTTCCTTTTGTCCTTAAAATCTTTGAGTCAATTTCTGCTAATTTTGTCATCAAAGCAATGGATATCAAACTTAGGCTTCATCAAAAAACCAGCCAACAAGAAAAGCCCTGACAATTTATTTTTTATCGGTAGAATATTAATGTAATTGCTTTTGTTTCTTGATTTGCTATACTTTTGCAGGTACACAATGGTGATCATTTACTATGCATTTGCCCTGGTGCTGATGGTCCTTATCAGACCGCTGCTGTCCTATAAATGTGTGTCTCGAAAAGGAACATCTTCCATCTATGCTGCATTGTATTTCTTTCCATTTTTGATATGCCTGCAGGCCGTCTTTGGAGGATTGTTATGTAAGTAGTCTCTTAGGTATTTGATTAAAGACTATATTTTGCATGGCTAACAGCATTTTCTTAATTCACTATTAGTCACCTTGACATTGTGAATTTTTACCACTAGTCTGTCATGATGAAATGTGAGGAAGGAAAGATGGATTAATGTTAATATACTCTCCCTCTCGTGCATCATTCCCCTTTGAAGGATTCAAGTTGTATTCAGAAACAAGTAACAGCTCGTAATAACAGACATCACCATTTCTGTATATTTGATAAGGATTTGTTAATAATTCTCTGCTAATCACTTGAACTCCCAATTATTCTACTGCAGATATTTTAAATACTTTTATACCTTACATTGTAGACCAGCCTTTCTCAACCTTTTTAGATTTGAGAAACCCTTAAAATAACTTTCATATCTGAAGGAACGCCTGCATAAAAATATTGTATGTACAGCTAACAACACATCAGTGTGTTAAAACATTTACATGTATTATATACTATCTATTATATTATAAACTGTTGATGATATAAATTGACAAAAATCGATAAATATCAGAAAATCTGGAACCCTAATTATAAGTATTTTTAAATATTATCTGAGATTGTAGCTTTTTAGGAATTTTTCCTTTAAAAAAACTGAAATCTATAACAATTGTAAAAATTACAACTGCTGGTCTTTTTCAGTTGGTAAAAATTCTGATGCTTCTAGTGTCAAATGTCATCAAGATAGGGACCGCTACTCGTTATATATAAAAAAAATCAAATGAAGCAAAAGTTGAGTGTTTCTTTTTCTTCTTTCAAACTTTCACAGAATCCCTAACAAACTCTCACTGAACCCGGGTTGAGAAAGGCTCATTCATATTAAATGGCTATTACAGATTATACAAGTACAAGAATCTACTGCTAAGAGAATATAAATATTATGATATATTGCTATTTTCACCATGAGATGTGAGCTTCCTGAGTGGAATTTGAAGTTGTACTTTATCAGGATTTTAATATGAACTGGAAACATTATTGTCAGATATGCTACCCACGGCCCATGGTAAAATAATTACTATCCTCTTGTAAACACATTGGTTCTTTGACAAAACATATTTGTATACATATGTTGGGTTGGAGTTTAGAATTTGTGAATAGGGTATCTTTGACCCCTGGCAAGTCTTACACATCCAATGTCAATTCATATACTTGTAAAATCTGAAATCTAAGGTACTAGTTCTCTGCATGTTTTCTGATGAAGTGAGTTTTTATTGTGCATTGAATAAACGTTCAAACAGTACACTTACAATCTCAAAATAGACAAAAATAAACACCTGTAAAACGTTATGACATCAATTCTCTTCTCCAAATATTTGGTTTCAATTGGCTGTCTTCTCTCTTACTTTAAATATATTCTGGCTAAATAAAACTGAATATTAATGTATGTTAACATTAATGTACTTGTGAACTAGAAGGGAAACCTTTTAATGTTTTTTTTTTTCCTATTTTTTTTACAGATTATGCCTATCCTTATATATTGATAGTGTTGTCACTGGCCACACATGCCACACATTTGGCTTATTGTCGAAACCAGGCAAGTCAACAACAAATTTCAGTTATTTCTTTTGGAATCTCCTTTATTTTTTACCTTATCACTTTCAAGACTAACCTATTAAGTTGCTTAATTCCCAAATTAAAATGTCTTAGTAGTCTTCTAACTTCTACAGGACATATATATCCCAGGAGTCATAGAAACCTTGGGATATATATATATATCCCACGAGTCATAGAAACCAGTTTTTTAACATTTAATTTTCAATTCCGTTTTTTAATTTTTATTTTAAAGCCTTTCAATTCCTTTTATCTATCTCAGCATTATGACCATACAAATATATTGAATTTTTTATCAGTTTTCCTATGACTATATTACAGGAAAGGTTTATTTTCCATTTTTATATATACATTTTGGTAATGTTTTGGGGTTTTCCAAGTAAATATCGAACAACCAATTAGATGAAAATTTAAACACTCTTGAAGATTCAAGGTAGAATACATTCTTCTTTCTCTCTCAAATCAATGACCCAGGATCTGTTTATGCGAAATACCTACAGGAGTTGAACCTGTTTGCCTGCACAGTTTCTGGCCACCACTAGGCAAAGTGCAATCCTTGCCAACCTCCCATTGGCTTGCAAGGGAGCTTCATCAATTCAAAACTTTGACTAAAATTAAATGAAAAACTTACATTATTTGATGAAAGATGATAATCTATTTTGAAAAATGTTTGGTACTATATGACTTTTTACAGAAGTCAATGGGCCTTGAAGGTACATTTATTCATACAATTACTGCATGTCATGTGCAGAGTGTATAAATCAACTTTTTAAGCATAAACGAAATCTTTCAAAAACTAGGGATGGACTAATACACCAAACCTAAAGTTACTGATAGGTGGCAGAGGCAAAAATAAAGCTGTAGCACATACCATAGAAGGCAGGGCTTCAGACTAACTTTTTTAACCGTCCCAAAATCAAAATATTGTTTCTTTACTTTGTTATTATCATCTATAGTTGTTAGTAGCATAAGTAAAACACCATTAAAATTTGAGGAAATAAATAATTGCCAAACTCCAGTCCAAACCTGAAGTTGACTGTTTTTCTGCCTTAACAAAAACAAAAATGACAAGAACAATCCTCACCAAATTTATGGGAGTAAAAATTAACATTCACCTATAGTGATTTGAAATCACAACCAACTGATTGTTAGTCGTGTCTCTTACCGACTAAGCCAAACTGACAAGTCTTACATTTGTAAAATTTATGTTAGAAATACACAAGTATTTATTTCATTCTAATAAATAAATACATCTATAAAATTAACATTTCCCTACCGTGATTTGAAATCACGACCAAGTGAATGATAGCCAGCTCTCTTACATATCTACAAAATTTATCTCAGAGATACACACGGGCTTATTTCATTCTAATAAATAAATACATTTATACTAAAAAATATATTTTTATTTATTATATACAATATAAAAGTTGCAGTAATCCTCTTCAGTGGGGGTAGGAGTGGAGTTTGACCCTGCAGCCTGGCTTGTTATATTTATTTTGCACCATTCAAATGAATTGATTTTAAACAAAACTGAAAACTTATCTGTAAACTGTAGAGCTGCAACAATTAATTTATTAGTTAACTATTAAATTAATCACTGACATAGTCCTCTGTCAGTAAACTGAATATCTTTGGGTTGTGGACAAAACAAGACATTTAATGACATCATCTCGGGCTTTGGAAAACAGTGATAGACAATTTTCACCATTTTCTGGCATTTTACAGAACATATTTTATAAACAATTAGTTCATTAATCGAGAAAATAATCAACAGATTAATTGATAATTAAAAGAATTGATAGTTGCAGCCATAGTAAACTGTAAAAAAACACAGAATTAAGAACAAATAAATTGGAGAACCCAAATTCTGTGTCTCATTCTCAGTTCTCGGTCTTTAAACTAGTGTTTCCTGATAGTTGGAGACGTTTCTGTCCCAAAAATGGCCAAATGCTGAAATTGTTCATAAAACCTTGCAATACTGCACTAAACTCCAAAAATAAGAATTTATTAAAAATACTTCTACAACAAAGTTAGCTAACTCAATCATCCTATATTTCAAAGTCCTAAAGCAAGGGTTCCCAAAACTTTTTAGACCCCTTCATGCAATCCTTTATCCCTCATCAACCTCAAGGCATGTACAAAAAATACTACGAATAATAATAATTAAGTAGATGTGCAGGTTTAGACATGGTTTTGTTTCATTTCAGTTTGTTTCATTTGTTTTTTAAATTAAAAACAAAGAGAAAAATAAATATGGCCAAACCAAAAAGTTAATGGCCAACCCTTTTCAAAAAGGCAACATTTGTTTAATTTGGCCATAAAATGACCAAAATGGCAACCCTGCTTTGAACTGAGGTCTCTGTGTCCTGCATCCACCACTGCTTTCACAGGGGTCGTTTCTGAGACAGACAAATATATACAGAGGGAGAGGGAAGTGAAAAAAGTATACATTTACATACATATAAGTGTATATGTGTGTAACTTTATACCTTTTCACTCTTTATACCTTTTCACTCTTTATATCCATCTCCTTTGGTTCAGTTTCTAATTTGCTAAAGCAACAGTTTGGTTTTTTTTAAATCCCTTTAAAAAAAAAAAATGTTTAAATTGGGAAGGGAAGTGACACTACTGGTAGACACTGTGATTCCCCCTTCTGCAAATGTCAACACATACTCAACACATACTCAAGACAGACACAGTGACTCTGACACATTATTACCATCTCTAAAATTCTAACTAGGTGAAGATTTTATATTTATGCTAACAAAGATAATATAAAAATGAAGACCGAGTTATGGAAGTTACCAGTATTGTATTCTAAAGTACTGTAGTAGTCAAACATGGACAGTTGATGAAAAGGCAACTAGCAGTTTATGTCCAACAAACTACTGTAACTAGCCAGATGTTAATAAAGATACAATTATTACCATAATCTAAATTATTCCTACATATAAACCTTTTAAAATAGTAACATGTAGGTTTTACGTCATCCTTACCGTTCTCTTTTTAGTCTCTGCTGGCTGACACATACAAATTTTTGACAGTCATTTGGAGGTGGTGCTGCCTTATTTATATTTTGTGGGGGTGGGGGTTATTTTCATATTTAATCTTTGTATAAATATTCCATATTTTTTTAAAATTGAAATAACACCAAAAAGTATCAAAAGCTTTTTCGTAATATAAACTTGTCTAAAATGTGACTTTTTGTTATTTATTGCTTTTAATGCTATGCTGTTTGACTGAAATATTTTTCTTTTTTTATTCACAGACAATAAAGGGATTATTCAAGGAGAACTTTACAAAATTAAAAAATCTAGTCATTATTGTTGGCCATTGGCTTTTGCACGCATATGGAATCATTGCCATCACCCAACTCACTCAACCAGAATTCCATGCATCTCTCTTGGTTCTAACAGTTTTTCCAACGATATTCTACATTGTCACTTGTAAATTTACTGATCCATATCTCATTGACCATGCATTCTCCAGCTGAAAATATTCAGCCTCCTAAGAGCTTACCTTTTCTTTTTAGTATATTCACCTCAAATAGATATATGAAATAACTCTTGGATTATTGCAAACTGATATCCTTATCTTTCTCATGTTGGTTTTCGTCCCAAAGTTTTGATCTGGTGTTTTCTGATCATCAAGATATACTTTTATACTGCAACATATCAAATGGAAACATTGAGAACAACATATATGTATTGATCTTTATATTCTTGAAATGTTTCTCTTTAAACTTTTATGTCTATAATTAATAGATATATGATACAAGTATATAAAGATTGTTGCATATATATGTATGTGTGTCTGTGTATATATATATATATATGAATGTGTGTGTATATGTATGTTTATATATATATATATATATCGCCCATAAATAAAGTACATTTCTACCACTTTTTGATCAAAAGTTAATTGTCTTCTAAACCAAACATAGCAGTATTTTATTATTTCTAGTGGAACATTACACAATCAAAACAGATATTATCAGGTATTATTTATAACTAAACTCTACAGCATTGAAACTCTGTTACCAAAAATATGAATATCCAAAGATGAGTACACCACTACAAAAAAATATTTTTTGCAACAGAGTTTCAATGCTGTAGAGTTTAGTTATAAATAATACCTGATAATATCTGTTTTGATTGTGTAATATTCCACTAGAAAGAATAAAATCCTGCTATGTTTGGTTTAGAAGAAAATTAAATTTCTATAAAATAGTGGTACTTATTTATGGGTGATATTGGAAGCATAAATATATATACAGTATGTTGCTGTGTGAGTGAAGTTATATCTGTTATCAAAATATTACAATAAAAACAATCAACAAAGTTAGGGATGTTAGTCCAAACAAATCCCTGAATTGCAATAGTATCTCATGGCATACTAGGTATGTCTGGAAAGTATCCAACCATTTAATATTAATGAAAAAATAACCCGAGTCCACTTTAAAGTACTCTCCTTGCGACCTCACACACTTATCCCAGCATCTCTTCCACTTTTCAAAACAGTCTGTAACATCCTATTTCAGGATTGCCATTAGCTGCTTTATCATGTTTTTCTTAATCTCGTCCATGGTCTGAAATCTCCCTTTCAACTGCAAAAAGCCAGAAGTTGCAATTAGCCAAATCTGCACTGTAGGAGGGCTGACTGACCTGGGAGTGATGTTTTGTCGAAAAACCCTGCATGAGACGTGAAGTATGAGCAGGCTCGGTCATTATGAATGTGATGGTCGTTCAGTACACAAGCTCACTCAATGGTATCTCACTGCCAACTGAGTAACCCCATGGGAGAGTTTCTGTTCACACATGTGCAGTAAGGTCTCCTCTAATTGGTTTGCAAATTACACCAAGGCCGCGCAACTGGTTCTCAAGATATTCAAAATGACTGCATACTTTCCAGACAGACCTTGTATGTACAGGAGCCGATTTCCAACGTTTTTTCTTTTCTTTTCTTTTTTTTCTTCTTTTTTTTTTACTCCTGTTCCATTATTCACTTAACATTACATCTCTGATTCTTTCTCTAACTTTTAGGTTATTAGCAAGTGCAGTGTATAAGTGGTTCAATTCGAAATATATGCCTGATTTGTGTGAAAGAGTGGAGAATAAACTATTTGTTTATCTAATTGGTCATTGTTTTATAATAACATACAAAGGAATAGCTCAGTAGACAGAGCATTGAACCAGAGACCATAAAGGTATTCATCCATCTTTTTCCTGTGAGTTGTTAAGGCTCAACCCATAATTCACTCAAACCCATTTGGGTTTGCTCCAGGAATGGTATCTGGCTGTCAAAAGACAAAACAAAAAAAAACTCATTAAAGTCCATAGATATTTATGGCAATATAGGATGAACTGTGCTACATCTGATAATTAACTATGTATATACACACAAAGTAATAATGATAAAACCAAGGAAGCCTGCACTTTTTCCTCTAGTATTTTTATCCTGTTATATCTGTTCTGTTTTGAATTGCATTTCATCCTAAATCTGTTGGCACTTGTCTATCAGTATTCTTTGTATGCCTGAGAAAGAAGAATCCTCCAATATTTGTGTATGTGCCAATGTTGCATATAAGATTTTATTGTCAAAATCCATTTTATTCTGTTTTATTGTCAAAGTCTATTTTTCCTGTTTTAAGGTCTAATCGATTGGAACTGTATATATTTTCAACCCTCATAACTTGTGTCAAATCAGATAATGAACAGGGATGAAATTTCTAAGGAAAATTCATTAAAAATGACCCTTTTTTTTTTTCTACAAATACTTGAATAAAAATTAATGAAAAGCTTGCCCTCCTTTATCATTATATCTAGATGTAATGTTGGTTCAAATTTCTCTTTTTTTCATAGCATGAAGTTGTTTTAAGGGAGCAGGGCCCTAGCCTGCAGCCCGACCTTGCAGCTATTAAAGAGATTATTATTATTCATGCACAGCAGGGTGCATGGAGATTTTCTTTGCATATATCAGATCAGTGATCCTCAAGTCTGGTTGTGACTTTTTTTATGACCACCTCCTTGGCAGGATGCAAGTCTTCCGAAGGGATACCTCCACCCTAATCACACAGCTTTTGAGTGTACTCAATTAGCTGCTGAGTGCACAGGGAAATTTGTCCTAATGAAGTGTTTCCCACACTCTTTGCTCATACCAGGAATCAAACCCAGAACCTTCTGTGTGCATGGCAGATGTGCTAACCATTACACCATCCAAGTGGACCAATTATTAAAGAGATTGCAGGTAATCAATTATTGTGACCAACACACACACACAGAAAAAATAAATAATAGATAAATTAACAAATAATCACATTTTGGTTACATTTGTTAAAAAACGTTATTTTCTCAGGGCTGGCCGAAAACCAACTGGCAACAAACCATCCAAGAAGACCTTCAACGGGTGAACAAGAGCTGGGGGGTGTAGTCAGCTGTCCGTCAAAAGTTTGAATTGTTCTGTTTTGAATTGTATTTCATCCTAAATCTGCAATGTTCTTTGCAAGTAGTAAGTGTTGATTGCCTCAAGTGTCAGACAATGTGATAATGTTGATCTCTAGCGGACATTTCTTTTGAGTGCCAGTGTTTCCCTGCAGTCTGTTACCAACATCAAAAGTTGTGCAAGTTCCTGCTCTCAAAAGGGGAGAAATTTATTGATCAGATGACCCCATAACCTGATGCACTGATATTTTGAAAATAACTGGACCAAATAAAAAGGCATTTGAAATGAACACTAGCAGTATTTTTGGCATTAAAGTTGATATAGAGAGCAAAGGAATTTAGTATATGAAATGGGAGAGTTGAAATATTTATGTAGCTTAGCAGGGCTGTGGAGTCTGTACACAAAACCTTCGACTCCAACTCTGACTACTCAATTTCTGATACTACTGATTCGAACTCAAAAAGATTATGAAAAAATATTTTTGTGTGAAGTACTTTGATTGGATCTGACCTTTTGTTTCTTCTGGAAAGTTCATTTTTGAGAAAAAATAACTTTTATAGAGGAAGCAAATGAATTGGTTCTAAAGTGGGTGATCAATTCACAATGTATGTATAATATAAATCTGGACACTGACATTGCAACCCTCTTTGCGACACCCAATGTTCAATTTACAATGCAAATATTATGGTTAACAAAACAAAAAAAAACGTAACTGTGGTTCATTAACTTATCTTTCCAGGATTTGGACTACATTTTTTTTTAAATTTCGGAAATCAGATTTTGAAAAAAAAAAGAATTCTCCCCATAATGAAAAAGGTTTAGGAAGTGTTTTGGCTCGCTCACTCGCTGTCAAATTTAGTAGATATATAACTTAATATATTTAGAAGAAATCTGGATATTGGGCCATTTCAGATTGGCATTCTGATGACCATTTACCAAAATGGCTGCAAGCATTTGCTGGCATAGAACATTTTTACCACCCCCAGGCTGCTGTTTTCATGTTTTCAGTACCACAAATATTAGAAACTGTCAACATAGGTTTCTTCAGTTTTCAAGTTGGTCTAGTCAGCTGGCTATGCATGTATATTGCATACAGGCTGCACCAATGGAGCTAGATAACTGAAAATTTAAACATTTACTCCTTATTATATCTAGAAAAAACTTTTTAAAAATCCCCCCCTTAAATAGGTTTTTAGTGGGGGGTTCAATTTGCTATGTAAGTTTATGCTAAATTAGGTACTTAGTTTGTGTACGACAGCTTTCACACTTTTTTAAGTAATGATTGCCCAACAAAAGGGTGAGAGAAGTAACTTATTCATTGATCACCCCAATAGAGCATACTGCTAAAAAACATTGGTCACGTGATAGTTTCTATTGAGTGCCTAACCAGACCTGTTTACATACAAGTTAAAGTGAAAAATATGTTTTATTACAATGTAAGGCAATAATAAATGAAATAAAACACAACAAAGTGTTGAGATTGTCTCTACATGTTACAGTGATAACTTTATTAAACTGTAGCAGTAGCGAGTACAGTTACATATTAACATAAGCCATGTAACAATGTTCAGTGAATGTACTAAAGCCATTAACTGTGCTACTTAATTTAGTTGAAAAGACCAGTGTAATTGTTGTATATCTATTCTATGAACACATCTTGATCATGGTAATTGTTCATCATGGCATGGCACTAAATGAGAGATCTTACAGTCAGCTGGCACATTTTCCCCCCACAGAAGCAGGCCTGTGCACTGAAGTGCAGCCTTATTGCACCTGCAGAGATCAGTTTCAGGATTTCGATGCTTGTGGCATTCCTTCTGTCTTCACCCACACCCAGTCAGTTGGTGATGACAGCACAGGGTCTACCACACTTCCCCCAGATGTGACCACCCTGGTAGACTGCTCTCTTAACGTGTTCCACCAGATCAGCTCAGGCAGGCAGGATTTGCTGCATCAAGTTTTTCTGTGGAATGAGCTTCCTTTTTGTATGGTCCATTTTGGTGCAGGTTGATTCTATCAAAAAGGAGCATGAAAAACCTCTCAATAATCTTCATTTCATCCTTTGGGATCTCTTTTTGTCTATTTGCCAGCAACAGTAATGCATCTGTCAGTTCCGGCAGTGACTTCGATGCTGCTGCCTTTCCACATCCAGGAAAGCTAGATACAGTGTCGCAGCCTGTCAAAGCATGAAACATTGGAAGCACACATGACATCTTTCATCCAAGACATGTAGCTGTTTGGTGGGCAGCCAGATAGCTGAGTACCCCCTTCCTTGGACAGGAAACTGAATAGTTCTGTCTTATTGCTGTCAACCCACAGAAAGTTCTGCCAGTTTCCTGGTATGGCAACGTTTCCAACCACATGTCTCCTTACACCATTTCCACGCTTGGCTCTTGCTGTGCCTTTCAGGGAGTCATCCTTGTAAGTATCCTAAAAAAGGTCTACACGTGACACACTGCGCAGCTGAGAAGAGATGAATACTTGCTGGTCATATACATCAAATGCCTTGGCACCTGCTGGCTTCATCATCTGAATGATGGCAGCGCTATCAAAAGCTACACAGGTAATATCAAGGACTTTAGTCTGAGCTGGAGTCAAGTCCTCCAGGCCCCAAGTCGTAATCTTCCTCCATTAGAAAGTGCTGGTGGCCATGCTGAAAGAAGTCTTCCAGGTTTCCATCTCTCATTTGACAGCTAATGTAGAGTCGTGAAAACAGCTCAACATAAGTCTTCATTGGTGTCAGCTGCTCTATTGCTGATGGATTCACAATCTGTGTCAAGGACAAGCAGGTCTTTGCCCTCCTCTTCAAATGGGTTAACCAGTTCTTCCATTACATTGACATGTAAGTAGACATCATTCCTAAATGCTTTCTACACACTTGCTGTCTGGTCTTGATGGAGCACCTCATCTCGTCTTCCTGTGAGCTGGTGTGCATCTTCAAAGTCCTCTGCTGCAACATCAGAGCCAGCTACCATCCATCGCCAGAGGGAACTAGGGTTGTCTGTAAGACCTACCACTCCTTATGCAAGTATTATTCTGCTCCTGTGCATCATCGATGGGTATTAGCAAGGAAACTCTGCTGGTCTTCTGAATGATGAAATTGCCACCATTAAATTCTCTGGCAATATCTGGGTGTCTTGCTTATAGTTCAGTAATTTCATGGAGATGAACTGGGATCCAGCAGGCATAGTTGGTATGGTCCAGAGCAAAGAACCAGGAGATGAGCTCTGTCAGAACATTGAGGTACATTACATGCTGAAGGCCAAAGGCTCGTCTTTTGTATCTGTGTCATGGTTGTTGTAGGCCCAATACTGCAGGATATATAAAGCAGCTGCTGCAACTTGGTGGGCACGATATATCCAAAATTTCCCAATGAAATTTTGTGGAAGGGTAAGGCACAGAGTAAGAGAGAAGTTACTGAATTTTGGAGTGGATCCAGGAATTTGTTCATGATTGAGTACACAATATCTCCAAAAATTCAATGAATTTCAATAAAATGTGGTGGTAGGGTGAGCCACATAAGGA
>VCCN01000756.1:1538917-1552827 GCA_006491835.1 Architeuthis dux | reverse complement strand
AGCATGCCTCTGCACAAAAGTAAATATTTAAATTTAATATAGGGCTTAGTTATGGAGTCAGATGCTAATTAATTAACCTAAGCCTCACTAACTATTGATTCGAGTACAAGACGAATCCGATTTTTCTTACTGTATATAACTAAAGACTTTTTGTAAGAGCTATTAAAAAATTCTTATTTATCTCAGTTTTTTGTTAACTCCTTACCAATATGGGGCTGGACAAGGTTATGTTTACCCTTTTTTGTGAGGAAAAGATATTCTGTCAAATACAGTAAATGTTTCATCAATTTTTATATTAGTGGGTGGGGGAGGATGTTTTATAGCTATTTACAATCGTGCTTAGTACTGTAGTTTAATATTTCATTGAACTTTTTAAAGATTTAATTTGTTTCCTATTTTTATCTCAATGTTAATTACAAAAAAGAAAAGGGGAGCTGTTGTGGTTATGATACTAACGAGAATGGTAAAGTATAACAAGCTACACAGGTTCATCCAAACTAGACAACCCCCCCCCCAGACTTACATTACGATAAAAGATGGAATCCAACTACAAAACTGACTAATTTAACATGAAGGAAATTGAAAAAGCTGTTGCCTTTTATTTTTTTGGTTGTAAATAATTCTATCAGTATTACATACATTCTCCATCTGGTTTTAAGAGCCAGTAAATTAAAATTTAACTAAGATAATTTTAACTTTTATTAGATTATCAAGGAAAATTGAAGAGAAAAGCATTGTCTTATTATTTGGTATATATTCCTGTGGGTCAGATCATGTATTAAGGAGTGAATGCCAGATAAATACCATAACGTTTGAAATATGGAAAATTATCCATTTAAATACACCGTGTCATATTTTGCCTCAAATCAATGAATAATGCATGCTAAAAAACATTTGTGCTTAATCAAGGATGCCAATTGCTAATTAAAGAACTCAATCCAGACATCTTTTGAATCTATTAGGAGGAGGGAGAAAAAAAAAAAAAAAAAAAAAAAAAATAATCATCTTTAAACCAAACATGAAAAGCAAGCACAGTATCCAAATATTTGCTCATGGGCTGGTTAAATCCCTTTACAAGTTTCATCTGGCCCATGGTTGCCTACCCCTGGTCTAGAGCTTCTCAGATCTTAGGTAGTGGTTCGATTTGTAAGACTGCAGTAAGAAAACCAAACTATTCTCATAAAAGCTGAAAATCTTGACTAACATTTAACATACACAAGCTACTATCACAGAGTACACTTGGGTTCAAGCAAATTTCTTTTGTGATTATTCATTCATTATTAGCCAAATATGTGACTTGGAGTCACAACAGATTGTTAATTACACTATACTGAAAATTGATAATGAACAACCAAGGAAAGAATTAACTAAGGATTGAATTTAACAGTCTTTAATTTGCATATGTTACAAAGTGAAATTGCCTAATTGGCAAAAATTTATTTTTTTTGTAAAAAAATAAAAAATAAAATAAAAATAAAAAGATTTCACAAACTTGATCATAAAAAATAGCTGTTTTATATCTTTGTTTTGATTAAACTTTTGGTCAAATTAAAACTATTTTGTAAAAAAATTAAAAAAAGTTTAAATTTCACCAAGTTCAGCATAAGTTGTTCAAATGGTAATGAAATCTACAAGAAAAGTTGTACTAAATTTTTAAAAAGGCAAAATACAAAAGACAACGACAAATTATCTTTATGAATTTGTTTTTATTGTTAGTTCAGACAATTGAAAAGGTAATTTATTTAAAAACTTTGCCTTGGTTATACTTTCTGCCATCAAAGTCTCCCTCCATAGCAAAGTATTCTTTTATCATTGTCCTGGTTTTTTCATCATCTGTGTCCAGCTTGGTCCATTCATACACTTCATAATCAACCATCCAGTCAGGACACAACTGGAGAGAAAATGTGAGAAAAATCAAATGATTTATCTTAATGCAAACTTAAGATAATATCTTATTTAAATTTCCAAATCACGTAACAAATAAGGTTCTCCATACTCAGCTGAAAATTGTACACCACATAATTTAAATATTAATTGCATTTGGTAGGAGATTAATCACATGACTGAAATATCTCAAGTAAAGCTACATGCAGCTAATAGTATATTTGTGGATTTCAATACTTTGTTTGCAAGAAACCTAGGAGAAAAATCAAATTCTTACCTCAAAGGCTAATTCCTGGCCGGGCCACACCCAAATGCCAGATATAGAGTTGGAATTATTTTCGCCAAAGATCAGAACACTTGCAAAAGCATTTTTCTTCATCTTCTCTAAACGCTGGTACATTCCTAAAAAATAGAATTGAAAAATGACTGAACATTATAAAATTTGTAACCAGTTAAAAAACTTCAAAGACTAGAAAAGGTTGAATCAATCATATAGAGTTAAATGTATTTATCAAACTACAGCTAAAATTTAACAAATGGAAGACTGATTCAAAGGAAGACTATTTTGTAGATTCAAGCTCTTTCTGCGAATGATGACCATGATAGAACTTAAATGCTGGGACTGTAGGTAGAAATTTAGAATGTAATAGCATAAGATCAAATAACGTGAAAGTGTCAAATAAAAAGCAAAATTGGTTAAAGAATAGTAATAATTGTATCCTTACCTCCTACCAAGTTGCAGGTCATGAAAACTTGAGTCAACTCATTGTTGTACTTGTAGTCTCCACGCCAAATAGAATAATTTTCTTTCTCAAAGTGTTCCCAAAAGTATGGCATGGCTACAGAGACTGTATCATTATTAGAGTAAGTTCTCTTAAATTCATCCATATTAAAATTTCTGAAAGAAAAAAATAAGTTAAGATAATTAGAATAAGCCTTTGGCAAGATAATTACTGCTGGATTGCTTCATTGAACATTAGCAAATTCAGCACATGTCATTGAACAAGAAAATAGAACAAATACAAGAAATTTACAATCAAAAGCTAAGAAGCCAAAGAGATAAAAAGATGGCAAACTTATTAAATGAGTGATGAAGTATGGGGAAAAAAACAAACATACATATTGCATAAGTTAAAGCTTTCGCCTATCACAGTGGGAGAACATTTTTCATTGGTATTTTGTAATAAAGTGATCCCATTCTGTCCTCTACTACACAATTCATATAGTAGAAAATCTTTTTGCTCTATACATCTATAGCTTTTAATTTTTATCACATCATGAGCCAATTCCTTACTTTTGTTCTGCCATGCAATTCCATCGTAAAAAGACAGATTTGCATAGGTTAATATTTCTGTGACAGAAAGGAGACTACTTTCCTTTGAAAAGCTTCTCCCACTTTGGGCTTAGATGTTTAAAGCAGACATTACATTTTCCACTGCAATGAAGTTATTAACTCTTTCCTCCCTAAGAGACAAATTTGATGTTCCCTGCCTGCCTGACTCCATCTAACAAAGTGCCTTGTTCCCTGAAACTAATCTAACAGCCTGTTGCTGACCCCCCCAAATTGCTATATCTCTTAATATTAAATGTATACTTACTAAATTTTCAGTGATTATCATCGATTGATATTGTCATGATCTAAATTTGCATATGATTTAAATTTAAACGTGTTTTCTTTTGGTAAATTTTTTTTATCAAAAAAAAAAAAAAAAAAAAAAAAAAAAAAAAAAAAATTCATTGTTTATTTGCAATAAATTATTATCTATAAACTGCTTAGCGGTATCAGGTAATCGTGTAGCTGGTCCAGGAATGTCCGTAAAATCATCAATATTTATGTTCTGCAAGCGGTCAGTCCAAGTCAAGTGATCGCTACTTCCACTGTTTAAAAGATCGTAATTTGTCCTCGTAGTCGCTCGAATCTTTATCAAAATCACTTATATCAACATCAGAGATGCTAATAGAATCCTGTTGTAAAATATTTCTTTGAGCAGTTTGTAGTTTCATGGGAAAATCCCTCAAATTCCAAATTACTAAAGTCACTAGAATCCATTTTAGAATACCACATGTAGCGATAGAGATTTGAAATTACCTAAGAAAGTCAGTTTCGTTTACTGTTAATAGATAAAAGACAGAACTAGGTTAAAGGTGTCCCCATATGGATTCGTTAAGCTTCATTTTGATTGGTTGAGATTCTAAGGGATCCCCCTACAGACCACTAATATGTCTAATCAGAGCCGATTTAACAGACGCTTACATAACACACTTGTATTCGGGTTCAGGGAAAGAACGCAATTTTTCAAGCACACCTGACAGGGTGTTCAGGGAGTAAGCATTTTTTTTTCTCAATTTAATCACGCCCGGGTTGTTTTCTGGGAGGAATGAGTTAAACAATCTTTTACAGTTGAAATTAGATTAGAATGGCAATCAATGCTTACTAGTTTATTTGATCAAAATTGCTGAAAGCAACTCCAGCACTTTTTAGAGTTGTTAGATTTGCAAACAAAGTTGAAAGAGGAAGCATGAGCCAAACTAGGTTGATTTCCCCCCCCAAAATAAAGTCTTTATAATTAAACCTGTGAATTATTATAACAATTATATTCAATAATAAACAATTTGGATTGAAAGAGGAAGCTGCTCATCTGCAGCTTGCTATGATCAGTGTTGAAATCCCATTTCTCTAAAAATGCTATCCTGGAAATCTAAAGTCAGGCAAGACCTACCGCATATAAGACTGACATTTAGCTTAAAAATGACTATTCAAATACACTGCATCCAATGCACTGGTATTATGATGGGGGGGTCTACTGAACCTTGATATGGACAGTTATGGGGCTTGAAGGAGTTTGCAGTAATCCTCCAAATACCCTTGTAAACCATTTGTCTTAATTGTCCAGCATATACAGTGTGCAAAATAATGGAATTCATTAAATAAAGGATAATGTTGCTAAATTCACAAAAATAAAAGGTTTTAACTGACCCTTTTGGGAGCTTGGCGAAAGGGTCTTCTTTCTTTTGAGGCTTGGGCTCGGGCTCCTCTGAAGGCTCTTTCTTTACCTCTGGTTGCTGGAAGGAAGAAAATAACATTTTTAAAAGGATTATAAAAATAAAAAAAATTAAAAAAAATTAAAAAAAAAAAAAGTGTTTCCAAAAAGAATTCAAGTCTAATTGACTTCATTACTGTAAACACTAAAACCAATTGAGACATTCAGTAGAAGCTACTTTCAGAAACTGAATCCTGAATGTATTCGCAAATTAAGCACAAAGCTACAACTGAAGTAAATAAAAAACACTAAAATCTGAATTTATCAAAACATGAAAATACTTTTCACAACTCAAATTTTATGGTGTGCTTACAGAGAGAAGAGAAGTTAAGTACCTTGTGTTTCTGATCCAAAATATCAACATTTGTAATTCGTACATGAAGAATGAAAACTGTACACTAGTTTTAAAGTTGGAGGAATTATTGAATTTTTTTTTATACACATCAGCTGTGTTGCAAAATATTTAGAATGTACTTGTCTTAAGTTGTCCAAATTTCTTGCCATTACTAATTTGAGAAGTTTTTTTTTCATCTTCAAAAATAAGCCACAAAAAAGAAAAACTGTTGGTATACAAGACAAGACAAGACAATAAAAAAAATACGAATACACTGCATCCAATAAGCTGGTACTATGACTTTGAAGCCATCTAATGAAGCTAAATATGGATGGTTATGGTCTTGGATGCATTTCAGTGAGCAGTAGTCACTCCAAATACCCTTGTAAACCATTGTTTTAGAGTCCAGCATGTCAAAAATCAATAATTTAGAATGTACATCATCCCAACCAAAAACATGCTCAGTGAAATCGAAAGCGTATTATACTTAAGCTCTAGACAGAATTCACTCCTCACTAAATGCTTAAAAAAAGGCACAATACCAGACTTGCTAAATCCAATTAAGTACTAGTCTGCCCAATGATATAATTCTAAAAAGTTGCAAAACAATTCAAGACTTTGATAAACTCGTGTCAAAAGCAGAAATACAAGAAACAAAGAATAAATGTCGAGAGAAATGAGTTTTACCTTGGGCTTTGGTGGAGTTTTTGCCTTTTCTGTCTTTTGCGCTTTATCCCTCTTGTCCTTCCTTCCCTGACCATGAATCTCAGCATATTTCTTTGCTGAAAAGCATAGATAAGAAATTTAAATAACCAATTTCAAGGGATAATAGCCTTTGCCTAAAGCAAACTAATTAGCCGAAACATGGAATTCTGCAAATCAAAACCAAACTTACATAATTTGATAGTTTATAAAAATCAACTTGTGACAAAAGTGCAACCCAAAAGTCGTTAGTAATTTTTTTTTAAAAACAAACAAACATTCCATTTTAGTTAATTATAATTGTACACATTTTGTTAGTCAAATAACTTTGCTTAAAGTTTTACATATTTTGCAAATTAAGTTTTTATAGAACGAATTACTACCAGCAGGTCAGACATTTGGATATTTGGTGATTTATTATATTTCAATTTGTTCAAATTGAAACAACCATAGGAAATTAAACTTGATAATTTACATTTTATTAAATATGGTAGAATTAATTCTCAAATTTATTGATTCTATTTATTTAACATGCAGTTAAGATAAAATAAGCAAATTGCAATGCCTATCTTTATGGTCAACTTCAGATTGTGCTTTAAGCACAACTGGAATTACAAGGGTAATTTGGCTGGTCAAATGATCTATAAAGACTTCACAGCTTTTTTAGACAATATAAATATGAGAAGCAATTTTAACAATTGTAAAGACATGTTGAATTTATATTTTAAAATTGGCAATCTATCATTTTATGTTAGTAAATGGGGAAGCAACTCCCACTTGCTGAATTAGGCTATTCTTGAATTTATCGACCAAAACGAAATATCAACCAAGAATAATTACTGATGTATGGGAAGTATACAATTACAGAATCATGCTGTAGCAAATCATTAGCTTAATTGATCCAAATGATGCCACTGTGCATACGAACATTGAAGGCAACTGAATGTACTGAAACCTGCATGTCATGCCAAATGGCTTATGGAACATGCCTACAAGTTTTGTTGAGTTTCTGCTGATGATTTGTTTACGAATTTCACTTTTGGATTAGACACTATTACCTGCTGTAAACAATTTAATATTTTTAATAAATCTTTGTAATTCATTACCCATATTTCCATTTTTTGTAGTTCACCAAGTGGGTGTTGATTCCCATTTACATCCATAAAACAAAAGATCTAAAAATTACATACACGCAAATATCTAATGTAAATTAAGCGAACTACGCCCATAATTTGAAAACACCCAGCCGCATCTGAAATAACGAATCCACTATAAACATTGCATCATTTTGGATTATCTCCTCTTAGAACAATGTTAAGAAGTTATCTCCCTTCGCAAAAATCCTACTAGCGGTTGGAAAGCTGCATCTTTTCATTAATTGATCAGAAGGCAAGGAACAAATGTTTCACTGCGATAAGATACTAATGCATTAAGACAAATTTGTGATGCTCACATTTGTCAAATGCACAGATCCGCTAAGTATATTTAAAAGATCCACAAGAGGAAAATTTGTCTAAACCGTTATAGCAAATTCATTGGGTATCAGTTTGGATCATCAAGTAGGAGCCTTTTTCTAAACATTTTTGGAACATCTAATAGCCAATGTTTTTCCAGCATTACAATATTAACAGAATTAAAATTAAAAAAACTTACGATCAAACTGAGCCATTTTTTCACACATTTGTACACTGCCAACAACAGATTTGAAGTGTGTCTGGTTGATCACTGTAGTGAACCACCTATTGACATTGACATAGGGGCTTCTGAATTCTGGATCGAGTACCTAAAACCAATAAACATACAATGAACATGTTGCTCACTATTTTTAGTCTTGTATTCAGGAACCATATAATTAACAAACATCTTTAAGAAATCCTACCAGAAAAATAAGAGCTGTGAAGGGAAAATTTCAATTCTATTTGAAGTAAAATTGAAAGGATTACTTATACCAGGAAAAAAGAAAATCGATGTTCAACTCTGAAGATTAGTCTTGAAACATCAAGATGGGAAATTGAAAACAAGTGGTCTTCAGAAATTACATAGCAAACAAATAAGCAGTATAATGTTCATGGGGAAAAAAATTTGAAAACCAAGAGATGCTACAAATAAACCATTAAGTTTTTGAAGCTTCATGGGTTAAATTTCATCCCACTTTTGAGGTGTTGGTATTTGCATGGTGACTCATAAAATAACTTTTTATCTTCATATATCTAGGAGCACAAAGTTTTATAATCTGTACCACCATTTTGTTTAGTACCCAGGCTGATCAACAGATGGCAGAGTAGTTCAAAGTGAAAAAAGAAATGTGCCTCAAAGAGTTAAGGAATAAGATTAGACTTTCTACCTATTGATATCTTATGAATTTATCTGAGAAATACAAGTAGTTTGAGTACAAATTAAAAATGAAGGGGTTTCATTGACAATAAAAAAAATTTTTATTTTTAGTAAACTTACACATTTGTACAGCTGCAGCATATTGCAAGCAACAGTAATATCAGCTTGGGTGATACGTTCACCGACCAGATAGGTGCGAGTCTGCAGGTAGTCATTCAGGACTTTCAGGACTTTTTTGATTTGTTCCTTAGCCTTCTCAGTTTCCTTTGGAAAGAAAATTCAGTTATTAGTTGGAATTAAATGCATGAAGTCATAA
Source organism: Architeuthis dux (assembly GCA_006491835.1). Lineage (NCBI taxonomy): Eukaryota > Metazoa > Mollusca > Cephalopoda > Oegopsida > Architeuthidae > Architeuthis > Architeuthis dux. Next base: position 1,544,216 of record VCCN01000756.1, on the reverse strand, counting down.
CATATAAGTATTTGCAGATTCACTAAAAATTTAAGAAAACTGATTTAATTTCATTTTAAATATATGCTGAAAGACCAAACATATTGGCTTAAATACTAAGTCAGTTGCTTGAGATTAGAGTCTGGGTTTAAGCTGATTGAAGTCAGCTTGCTCATCTCAAATGACAACCATACCCCCACAGAGAAAAGTAAATCGGCTAATACAGAGGAAACGGTTTATTCACCAATAATGTTATCAAAATAAGTTGGTCCCAAGCACTTATGAAATTTAAAAAATTATCTATAATGTAAAGTTGTTTATAACAATGAATGTAGATTGTTCCAATTTTCATTTCCTGTGCTTAATGTTATCAGCCAATTGTTATCTAAAAGACCTTGTACCTAAGTTATCACATAAGTGGGTTTCCTCTGTATCAAGTTTCCTTCTAGGAAATCCTAATGATCAACATTTAACTGACAGGTTAGTTTGAGTATAAAAAGAGGATTGGCTTTGATTCTAGTTCAAGAAGACATTAAAGTTTAAAATTTACAAAGCATAGTTGTTCCATACACTTCTATACAAAAATACAATTCAGATAGTTAAGTTTAATCTCAAATCATTGCTACCAAACTTGATCTTCACTAGGACCTCTTAGCTGCTGTCCAGAGCTAGACTAAAAAGCTTTGTAAATGTCTTATATTTGATGGCATCTTCAAATGATCAACACAATTCTTGAATGGAAATTAAGATCAACAAATCTTATCACCGAGTGCTGATTGGTCAAACATACCAGAAAATATCTTTGACAAAGTATTTTATTTCTTTTACATACAAGAGTTCTAATATTTTCCCAATTTCATTAAAAATCCCAATTCAGCACCAAGTATTACAAATTTCCTATATAGCATCAGAAAGCAAATTTCAGTTAAGGAAGATTTTCTCCAAAGAATTAAGAATGTATTACTCATTTACCTGTTTGTTGAACTGAATAATACCAAGGCAAGGATATACCCAGGTACAAGAGGCGGGGAGAATCTCATTGTCAGCAAAGTTGATCCATTGGAGAACATGGGCAGCATCTCCATCTGTCGTGCCTCGCAGCTGAGCTGACCCAACTGAAAATACACGTTACAAGTCAAAGTCATTAAAATACAGGCTATTGTGATGAACTGGAATTAATGAAGAAAAATAGCAAACTTGTAAATCTTAATTAGAATGATTTTGAAGGCAGACAAGTCGTCTATTTGGAAGACTGACAACACAATTTTCATATTCCACTAACCTTGTGCAAGACTAAGCTAAACTTAGTAAATATCTGTCTCGATTAGATTCTCAATCTTATTCGATTGAATCAATGCAGATATGCACCCCCATAGGAACAAAAAGGGGAAAAAAACAAGGGAGACAACAAAAATCCGGTAAACTGCTTTTTATTTCATAAATTGAAACTATGCTCATTATATTATATATATATATATATATATATTATGTGTGTAAACGCTCACATGTCTGACCAAAATGTTCCTCGTAATAGATTTCCACATCATTAGAAATAAGCAATTTCTCTCGCTTTGATTTCTTGTTGGCTCAAATTCCGCATGTGGCAAATTAATTTAATTGAAGAAAACAGGTTAGTTTTTACACTCCCAAAGTATTATGAAATCAAAAGCAGTTTTCCATGCTTTTGAGTTGTCTCCCTTGGTTTTTTCCCTATGGGGGTGTGTATACGAGCTCATTAACCCTGATTATCAGCCCTTGGAAATTGAGCTTCTGAAGTTTAATGATTACTTTCACTTTTCCAAAGCAGTGTTCACTGGAGACCTTGTGCATTCTCACATGTTCCCATGTACCTTTAAAAATTAAAGATCAAAGTTTTTTTTTTATATCAAATTTTGATCTTAAAAAGAACTCCATTTAATTGGTTCTGAAAGGTCTGGGAAATATCCTTAAAGTTCCTTTTCCATCCTTGTAAGATACTCAGTGATCAAATCTTAGAATGAGTCAGTCTTAGATTGCGAGATGGTGGCGCCCGTTATTTTTGGCAACAAATTCATTAATACAAGGGGAAACTTTATCAATCATGTCCAGGTGTTTTGAGATTTGCAATATACTGAGATATATATCCAACTTTGTAACAAGAGGGAAGGAGCTTGCCTAGTTGGTTGCATTTATCAGCTGTTTTGTACAACATGGTTATACGCTAAGATCTCTATGTACCTCTTGAGAAGTGCAAATGTACCCCTGGGGGTACATATACCCCAGATTGGGAACCCCTGCTCTGTCAAGTGAAATTTTTACTCCAGTTTTAGCCTTTTTTCAGATGTTATTTTCATTTAAATCTGATTTTTGCCAGTAGTTTTGATATAAAATGGTTTTCAATTCATAAAAGTTCCCAGCATGTTTTATTAACTTATTTTGAAAAGCCTCTCCTGGTTAAGACTGAAAAGGACTTTACATTAAATTTTAATAGATTGATGAACAAAAGTTTCAAAATGTATTTCTAACCTTTTGTATGATCTTTCATATAAATCTTAATTTTCTTTATTCTAAGATTGTAAAAGGAGTTACATGCATTTTTGCAAATGGAAAATGCCACTTACCAAAATGGGCAATGGCATTACTCTCAAAGAAGCATTGTCCAGATGAAGTTTCAAAGGCAGGTACCTAATATATTAAAAAAAGAGATTTTAGTGTGTATGTATATATTAAAAAATAAACTGCCAATATTGATTTTTAGTTAATGTGAAAATAATCAGAATTTTTCACTACGAGCAGTGTTTTAGATTTTAAAATAAAATTCCACTTCAATTATTTTAAATTACTGCCACTTTTATTACAAAGAATTGTGAAGTACGTATCTCAAATTACAGTAAAGAAAAAGGTCTTTGTTTAAACCAATCTCATTAAGCTTTTTAAAGCTCTAGGTCTTTTAAAATAAAAATTATGAATTCAAATATTCTTATGGAAAAGATTCAAGCAATCCTATGAGTACCAAAATATATATTAGGAATTTTTTTTTAAAGTTGAAACACGTTACCCCCACATCGAATCCAACAATAGTCTAGAGAAAACATACACATGCAATAATTGGAGCGATGTTTAAACTTGAAAATAAAATATTGAGATTAAATCTAAGTAATAAGGGTATATATTAGATAGAATGTCTGAGCCAAATCTAGCGATCTAAAATTAAATAGATGATGAAACAAGAAATATAGCAGATGACGTGTAAGTTAATAGTCATCATGTGTGATTTAGCTTCACTGTTTCAGCGGTATATTCTAGAAAGGGTTTTTACCCCACAAAATACCCATATTCTAGTATCGTCAGTAGAATTATGCCTAATAGTAATGTTGCTTAAAATAATCCTTAGTTATTCTCAGATTGGAAAATTAATTAAACCAGTTTTTTTAAAAAGAATCAGACGAATAATCGGCAGTATGTCGTCTATTCGTGACCATTTTTACCAACCGTACACGCTTTTCTAAACCCACGACTATTTTACGCAAAGAGTTTGTTTCAAAAGAGAAACTACTTAATCGAATATATTATCTACAAAAAGAAGATCAACCTGCTATATACCTTTCCTATGGGGAATTTATCCAAAAATTCCTTGGACTTGTTGGTTTCTCCGAACTGAAAAGCCGGTGGAGCAGAAGCGACAGTCACGTTTGCCCCGCTGTATTTTGCAGCAATGAGGATCTTGTATGCTCGGAAATTTTCCGGATAGGTATAAAGTGTCTGAAAAAATAATAGCAAAAAATATCATCAGCATGTGTAGCAGTAAGACATAGACTTCGATCAGTGACATTGCCGAACGAAAAGCCGGCAGGATTGGCACCGATAAAAATGGATGTTGAAAGAAGCAATATCATAGAACGTACACCGCTCGCCATTCTGCTAACCGAAAAGGAAGTTATGCGCAGAACTTGGGATACTATATATGGTGCCCGGATGTTGAGGCTTGTCGCTGTTACTGCCACTTTCTCAATACCGTGATATGCTACTGCCACTTTCTCTTTGGGAACCTACTGTCACTATCACTTTCTGTGGTTACCACTTCTGAAGGTCTACCTGTCACTGCTACTCCCGTCTTTGGCATATTCGTACAGCAGCAGCCGCTTCTCTTCATTCTTCTTCTGTCATATTTAGCAAGAAGGAAGCGAGGCCAAACTTGGAGCAGCTTCTGTGGCTTATAAACCTACAATTTGATTAGAAGACAGGACGACGCCGACAATTATCAAGACTCCCTATCCTCGTCTAGGACAAGCTCAGGGATTTGACTCTGAATATGGTGAGATTATTTTACTTATTATTATCATAATCGTCATTTATTTCTATAATTCTTTTTACATAACTTAACTAAATGATCTATATCTTCGTAGCGTTCTACTCCGTTATTACCTTTTTTTTTTTTTTAAAAATAAAAAAAATCTAAGCCAGAAACCTCCTTTTTAAAATAAATAACTACCTGAGTGTTTTCTATCGAGGATATCCTTCATCTATTTGCACTGCATGACTTTTTTTCCTTCTGCTTCCCTGCTATTTAACCAGGTTGATCACTGCTTTTTATATAGTGAACTAATCCGTAGTTAATAGTACTTTCTCTCTCGCTCCCACACACACCTACATATCTAAAGTTGTCCCAGAAATTCCGTTCCCCGAAAATATTTAGAAACGATAAAAACTGGATCTAAATTTTGGGACGTATGTTTGCTTTTCTGAACTAACTTCTGTTAGTGTTTGCGAAATAAAATGTATCCCCTAAAAATGATACCATAACTATTTCTCCATAAAATGACAACTGCTTTTTCTTTTACCTAAAATCTTTTTTTCCTGTTAGTTCTACAAAATAAGAATGTTCTTGCGCTTATTTACTTGTAAAACCTTAAACCAGTGTGATAGTATAAAAAAAAGTATTAAAATGCTCTCATTTTTTTAATTTTTTTATTTATTTATTTATTTTTTTTTTTAAAATTTATTTTTTATCTCTATTTCAATAGCGACTACTTAATTTAAATTTTCCAACTGTTAAACTTGTCATGTTTTAAGCCTTATCATCTGATCTTGAGTGGGGGTGTTATTTGTGGGAGGGAGAGACAAACCGTAGCCCGACCCTTCCCTCAAATCTAACATCTTAGTTCTTGTGAAATGATGAAGATTCTGAAGTGGTGATGATGATACTATCATCACCTTGCTATTATGTTACATGCTAAAAACTACTTGCTTTTTCATGACAGGGTTACTTATTGTTTAGTCAGAAACCACTATCATCAATGATGACCGCAGCTATAGTGTAATGACACTGGTGGAGGGGGGG
>VCCN01000756.1:1513564-1529244 GCA_006491835.1 Architeuthis dux | reverse complement strand
AAAATGTTAGAGGCAGGCAGAAAAAAAGGTGAATGTCTTATGGTAGGATATATTTAAGACCTTAGAACACCCAATAAGACCACCGAGCTGAACTGGTGATCATGTTTCAGAAAACATTTGTGATAATCCTACTGGAGTACTTTTTTTTTTTCTTCCAGCAGTCTTGAAACTCTTATTAAATCATAAGATTCATTTGCCTTCCTGTTGATGTTTCGCTTTCAGCATTAGGTTCAAACAGAAACCTCACAGCCTCTTTATTTATTTGTTTATTACTAATCACTTAAGAAAATGTTGCAAAATTTATGAAACAAGATCTGGTAATATATCAATCACAAGGGATTGAACTACAATCTTCACTCGATCCCATATTTTATCCAAAGTGCAATAACCTATCGTTGCATGCGTTGATATTCTTAGACTCAGTCTGTGAGTCGATCTAGGATTAGCAGCGTTTCCTGACCCACTTAATAGGGTGTAGAACTACTTGTTCTTAATAGATTACTTTGGGCAACTTGTGTGCATTTTTTTTTTTTTTTTTTTTTTTTTCCTTCCCTCCCCCCCCTCTTCCAAACCTGATATCTCTCGTAAGATGTTTGTTTATGGAGAAAAGATCTTAGATGGTGGCACCCTCTGCATTCAAAATAGACCTTTATCTTTTGTAAAATGTTGACTACATGCTACTCTAACCCTCGTTAATATAATGTACTATTTTCAAGATACCTTGAATTTTTCTGTTCTGTTTATCTCTTAACCATCTGACCTACACTGTACTGCTAGGAGCAGACTGCCCTATGTGGTATGTTAGGTCGGTATGTTCTTTAAGCAAAACATCTTATTCTACTAATGGTGACTTTTTGTTTTAGTTACTACTCACAACTTGCCCTGACCTAGCAGTACAGATTGAGACTTCCATATTTGGTCAATATTATGGATAGAGGCCAAAGTGACTTTAAGTGTCCATGTTTATTGAACAGTAAAAATAAGTACACAACCAATTTTCCAAAACCGTGCAAGATTATCCATTTTGACAGATTAACAGCGGTCATGTAATAATTGAACAATACCTTCTGACCCACTATGTACATTTTGTTTGTTTTTAAAGCATTGGGACTGTTAGAAACTTAAGTTAAACAAATATTAAATATGAATTAAATGATATATATTAATATAAATAATACATCTTGCACAGCTTCTGTACTAAAACATTGTGATCGCATTTTCTCAACAGTTCTACCTTTTCTTGCATCAATCTAGACTTGTTTGCACTTTACACCACCACTCGCACTTGCTTGGAAGTCATTACTAAGGGTAAATATAAGCAAATTAGGCTAGGAATTTTAGAATCGGTGGCGCAGTATAAACACTTAAGAGATGGCCCCACACAGTGCCACCTGTGAACTAGTGTGTGAGAGCTGCAAGAAATTCTAAGAGTCCACTTATAATTTTGTCCTGATTAAAAGGTACCAGACCATCAATAGCTGGAAAATTGGTGTACCTGTAATAAACATTTCTAAGTATATTCACTAATTGATATTAGATTTTCTTTGTTGGATACACATTTACAAGAAAATGATGTGATTGAATTTTTTAATTTTATTTTGCAGGGTAATGAAAATTCATTGCCGATGGAGCTTTGCTCCAATTGTAAGTATATTTTATATTCTGTTGATAGATATCTATCATTTCCTTGTTCAAATTCCATTATTTTTTCCTCTCCATGTCACTTTTAACGCAGTCTTAATTATACTGCACTTTGCTATTACCCTTATGGGTTTATGAATGATAAACTGAAATGAGATGCTTCTCCATAGGAATTTTTGTTTCTATCTCCATAAATCCTCTTCATAAATGCTTATGTAGCATTATACCTTATATTAAATGTGTAATGTTGTCTACTACTAGCATAGTACCCATCTAATGACTGGTTATTTACATATGGATTGGCATTTCTGCTTAGGATTAGTATTGTGACGACACTGCTGAAAAGACACAAGAATATAGATATGAAAAGTACTTTGGTATTAATACTGGCGGTGTAGAAATGGCATTTTGCATTTATGTTGAAAAGAACAGCAAAGTGGCTATTCTTTTTAGTGTATATTCAATATATACATAAGTTTAATGCTTCCTGACTGATTTAATGTAGCCCTTCCTTCTTTTTTTTTTTTTTTTTTTTTTTTTTTTTTTTTTCATAAATAATGAATCCGTACTGATAGCACAGAAGATTGGTCCTTTTTAATATCCTGTGAAACACCTGCAGAAGTATAAACCCTTTGTGACTGCATGTTAAGACAGACATTTAATTAAACGAGAACCATAGATTCAACGATATGTCCATCTGTGGTAGTAGGAAGATGAGGATGGTTCACCTGAATGTCTGGATAAAGTTTCAGATCAATCCAACATGTCTGAGAAAACTGATATTAACATATTAGGGATCGACAGACCAATCAAAGTGTCTTATAGAGATGCATTAGGTGCATCTAAAAACTATACAAATATTACACTGCGTCTAAAGCGCTGATATTATGATTAGGGGGGGGCATCTACTGAAGATCAATGACAGTTATGGGGCTTGGATGAGTTGCAGTGAGCAGTAGTCCTTCAAATTAACCTTGTAAACCATTTGTATTATAATCAGGCAGTACAGCAATACCTTGACTAGTGCGTGTTTGATGTAGTACCGTTAAGGTACTGCTGTACAAATTAATGTAACTAAGTATTTTAAAAACCAAAACCCATTAAACTAGAAAGCATTCAGCAGAGGGCATACCTCTGTAGACGCTGCTAGAAAATCTGAATGAAATTCATTGAACACTTTCGGATATATCTTGCAGACAGGAAAATAAAATTGGTGATGTGTTTTGGACATAACTAAGTAGGGGATGTAATTGTACATGGACCCACTGCAAAATCTGTTCTTCCTTTGCCCATTGTCCACCCTTCCAGAAAATCTGGTATTAATTTAGAACTTTTGGAGATATCTTTCGGACAGAAAAAAAATGCGAACCAACAAACAAATGGGACCAAAAACATACCTCTTTACAACTTTGTTGACAGAGGTAAATTAGACCTTGAACTCTACAGAAAATTTTGGAACATTTTATTCACATTAATCAAGACCAATCTTTTGGCTTGAACCAACTTTAGTAGAGTCACGTTCTCAGAACTTGCTAGGAATTATCTTGAAAGCAATAGCTTTCAAGATTAACCCACTGACTATTGCTACATGATAGGTGCTTATCTTATGTGTATCTTTCATATGGAACTCTGGATCCCAAAATGTTTTAATTGTTAAAAAAAAAAAAAGAAAATCTAGGAAATTTCTCCCTTTCTCTTTCCAAAGAAATTAAGATTCCTATTTTGTTTTCATTCCTGCTTAATTCCTCACTTAATAATTTATCAGCCTCTTTATTAGTCCTATAAAGCTATCTGAAGTGATAAGAATTCTAGGTATCCCACTCTACCCTATCGCCTGATATTTTTTGTATCACTCTGGTACTTCATGTTCTTTTCAACTGGTCCTCAGTTGTCTTAACTGATATATTTTTTATTTTTATAATCCCCTCCTCTTCTAGAAGAATATTGCCTATAAATAACTTTCTGACACTTGGTAAATGAGTGATATTTTGTACATTGTGATTTTTTTTTTTTTTTTTTGCATGAAGGTAATATACAGCATTGTCATTTGTCTATATGTAACTAATTTGTTGCACATATTTCTATTTATTAATATATACTCCTAAAAGCCACCTTCAGCATCCATTTAAGCTCTGTCAAGACAATTCCTATTTATAGAATTTATATTATAATTGCATAAATAAATAAGGAAACTCCTCCTATAATTAGCACTTAATATACCGGCGTTATCTCTCAAGATCTTGTATCATTATATATATTATCAGTGCTGACCCCCTACACTATCTCATTACAAATTGGACTGGAAATTGCTTCTTCTCCAAGTTAGAGCATTTTAATGGTATTGCACTATCAAAAATCAACATGCTATGGTGTGCGGGTTTTTTCTCTTACAGTGTAAAAAAAAAAAAAAAATTCTTCATTCTGATATTTTTCATTGAAATGTCATAATTCTTGGGATTAAAGTTAATGCTATCTAATCCTCAGCTTGAAACCTACTCTTCTGATCTATGTTGGCATGAAGCTAAATTTAGCATTTTTTGTCAACTAGAGGATTGCTTTGAAAGTACTGACATACAACTCCACATGTTCTCCTTTCACCTCCTTTCTTTAGGGCAGAAGTAACATTACTTGATAAATAGGTCATGTAACTTGGTGGAATATCACTAACATCAATCTAGACTTTGGGCAAGTTTTCTTGATACATATTCACTTTTAGTGTTAGAATCTTGTTACCTAAGCCTTTATATTTCTATCTAGATATTGCCAGTGAAGATGTTCTTAGTATAAGCAACACAAAAAACATTTGAAAAGTCTTGCTTAAAATAGTTTTTTTTTGTTTTTTTTTTCTCTTTTCCTCCTTGTTCTATTTCAGTATAGATTACATTGATCTCCTTAATCTGCTATTTTAATCTTTTTTCCTGTAATTGGTTTGGTTGTTCTATTGATTGGAAACTATTCAAAATAAGTGTGCAAGCCTATGACTTTGTGATATCTTGTTTATAGCTACTTGCTTAAAGGCTGCCTTTGGCACTTCTATTTACATTATGTGCCCCTTCCTGAACTGATCAGAAGTTTTTATGACTCTAAAATATGATACATATATATATATATTTTTTTTTTTTTCTTTATATCTATGTATTTCACCATCATTGAGGCAACTATCTCAAATGTTTTAATTTCATTGACTGTACTGCAGAAAAGGTAACCTCAGAACCTCTATACACAATTCAAATCCACATCACTTTCTACCTTACTATTTTATAAATGGTGTCCTCCTCCTTATCTTAGTTAATAAAGATCCTGACTTGAAAGTAGCGCAGACAAAAATTGTGTACACTCACAAAGCTAGTAGTTAGGCTGTTTTGTCAGTTCATTTGTCTACACTAGGAAGAACACTTGAAATAAATTTCATATTCCAAGGAACCCCTGCATTAAAATATTATCTCTAGGAGGACCCAGTCTTAAACTAAGGGTAAGTGCTATCCACTTAAGCAAGATATCAATCAGTCTGCCTATAGATAAATGTAAAGATTAAATCAAATGTCATTTAGTAAATAAAGCCAGATTTAAGCAGATTGGGAATTTTATCTGAATGTTTTAAGCCCCCCTTTTTTTCTTTTTTTTTTTTTTTGGCCCCACCTATGGAAATAAAATATAATTCTTCAAAATAGCGATTGTCAAAAATGACAGCCACTTGTCTTTTTCAGTTGGTAAACATTCTGTCAAATGTCATCAAGGCTGAGACCTCTACTCGTTATAAAAAAAAAAAAAATATCTCAAATGAAGTCGGGTGCTTTTTCTTCTTGCCTTTTCTTCTTCTTGCCTTTTTTCTTTTTTATATGCTCCTTGCCATAAAATAAACCCATTTCAGACAGATTAATGAAGTTAGACTTGCTGCTCCTTTGTCTGTTTTATTAACCTAAAAGTTACTTGGACATCATGTAGATTAACATATTTTTGATAATGGAGAAAAATGCCTACATAGTTAATTTATAAACATCATCTGAAGAATCCACGGCACTGCCTTGCGGGCCACCTGTAGGCCTGCAACAGACGTGGTAAGCTCTCCTAAATCTTCAAGCCATGAAATGATTGTTATTAGTAATGAAGAGACTGTTTACTTGCTTCAACTCATTAAATGCTGACATATAAACATTTTTAGTGATTTACCTCTGACTAGATTAGTAGATGATAGCATGTAGATTAATAGTCATGTAATCTGATGTGGGTCAAAACCTGATTCTAAATCACATGCAATTAAGCCCTTTGTGTATCAGTTTATTTCGTCATATTTTATTTGTATTTTTCTTTTTGCAATGTGTACTTTCAGTTCCTCAGCTTATCTAGTAGATATTTATAATCGGCCACCTTTTAACTTTGTTTAAATTTAGCAAAAGCCAATGAGTCCTTAACAATGTCTTTATACCCTCTGACTAAAATGTTTACTTGTATACTTATAAAAAAACAAACATTCAATATAAATATTAACCATGTAAACTCTTTCTTTAAACAAACCCCATATTATCTGTAATATTTAACCTGCAGTTTGTATATGAATTTCATTTTGATTTGTTTAAAATAATCCTGACAATGACTACTCAGATATTGGTACTGAGAAAAGAGCAACAAAGTTGTTCTGGTGATGGCCCTTGAGGTCAAAGGGAATGACTTTCACAGGCCATACAAGGTGTGGCTATTAAATAACGAGACACGGCTTGTACAAATCTAACCACAGCGTAGTATACATTGGCGAATGGGCAAGTATAAACAACCCCCCTGACAGTTTCAATCTGCTTGTGTCTTTGGTTCGCTGTTATGCATCACTTGACCTAGTCATGTTTTCTGACATTGCTTGATTTTTGAACTGATGATTTTTACAATGTCCTGATTTTAAATTTTGGTAAGATTGATCAAAATGGCTACCAAATCTTTTCATATCTTGAATGAAGTTCCTGGAGTAGAATACATGTCTCGTGCATGTGTTCGGGTGGCATGAGATGTTGCATTTTTTAAAAAAAATTTTTTTTTTTATATTGACCTTTTCTACAACATTCCAGAAGAACATGTCTATTACAAGTGAACTGAAGACGCAAGTGGATTGAAACTTTCAGAGGTTGTTGATGCTTGCCCATTGTCAAAGTATACCACATGGTTGGTGCAAGTGCTGTGGTTCAACTTAAGGCCAGTCTTTAATACTTGTAATATTTAATAGCTACACCTTGTATTATTCTTCAAGGATCTTCAAATCAACTGACTTATTTGGTCAACAGCTTTCTGCTTTTTTGACTGCTTAATATGGCTAGTGAATACAGTTCTGGTAATAAACTTAATTTTACCTACTTAATAAAAAATAAAAATTTTTTTACAAAATTGCTACTTGTATTTTGTAGTTAAACACCTAGAAATTATCATGGTGAGGTGGTTAATATGCAAATCTAACGTAACAGTTGAAGGAAAATTATCAAATGACTAAAATTCAATTCTTTATGCAGTATATTAAAGAATCTTAGTTTTTTTACTATTAAATATTTTTAGTAAGTATATTAAAGAAATGATTATCAAAATTTGCTGACAGGAAATTATCAGATATTAAAAGATTTGAAAGTAAAGAGATAAGATGAAAATTATTAGTAATTTCTATGAGCAGAAGACTTATTTTAGACTCGCATAGTACCATCATTTGACAGGTACTATCTAGGTATGGATCAGCACACCTGCATAGGATCAAGTAGCGCCTGTGCACTCATTGAAAAGTTCCACACAAAATATATATGGATACACATGTTTATGGGAGACTCCTTTCCAGTTACAGGTTACCCATATCATTTTTTAAAAATTTTTATAAAAATATCCCATTACATTTTCTTTATTGCTTCCTCAGTTTAAAAGAACTTTGGGTTCATAGCCAGCAGTTTTAAGGTGGATTATTTACTATTAATGCAAAACTTAGTATAAATCTTAGTTTGATATTGACTTATTTGTAATTTATACAAAAGCTCAAAAGTCCTTAAGCTTTGTAGTAACACAAAACAAATGTGGTAAAAAGACTGAAGTTTGAGAAATGAAATAATCGGCACTGGGCAAGCGGAAGATTCTAACCTGGAATTAACCCAGGGTTTACTAGTTTGATAGTATTAACCATTACTTCCCCATCTCTCCAGTCCCTGGCTAGATTAAATACATGTTTGCACCTATGGCATAGGCCAGATGTTTCGTTATCTACACAACTGCTAAAGATATGGAGCCATAAAAAAAAATGCAGTGTCATTTAGATTGTGTTGTCTTAATATAGCTGGAGTTGGGTTGGAGGGTTTTGATGAGAAATTAAGGGGAAAGGCCCTGGTCTCTCAGACTGGATAATAACCAGTTGTAGGTCAGTGATTAATGACCACTGGTTCCATATATTCAGGGCCACAGACCAGCTAAGATCAGATCACCTTCCAGGGTTTTGCATGCTAGTGTTATGCCAATCATTGTAGCAAAGCTGATTCTTCAAATTTCAACAAGCTGAACTTCTACGTGAATCTGCGCATATTTAAAGATGCTGGATTTGCTAGAAAGGGGTCTCCATGCCTTGTAGACGTAAAATGAATCTCCTTCAGGAACCCTGAACACCTTCTATCTCGCAAAAACTTGTGGAACTGAAACTGTTGGTATGCTCTGGCAATGAACCTTACACCTGAATTAGTGTTGGTGATTTCTTCTAGTGTAACCATCTTTTTAGCTGATTTAGGCCACTCGTTTAGCTGTTGCTCACACCGATGCCAAGCAAATATAGGTTCACATAATTATTGTATTTTGTCAGGTATAAAATTACCCATTTGATTTTTATATAGATCAATCAAAGTTGTATATGGCTAAACACTGGTTATGTCAGGTATATTCAAACTTGGTCAAAAAATAGCATTGCATTTCCTACCCAAAATCCAATTAATGGATTTGTTGGTAGTAAGGTAATTGGTAATAAGTTGATGTGCTTTTGGAATGTTGGTGGGTTGGTAAAGAAGTATGAACATGTGTATTGGTATATTGATACCTCTATCTTTTTAATCAGGATAAAATTACTCTAAAACAAATTATTACCTGCTTTGTTCTCTAATTCTGTGATTTGTTTATTCTACACTTTTTCTCGTAACTTGGCCACTCTCAATTATCCATTCAGAAACGAGTGCCTTTTTTTTTTTTTTTTTTTTTTTTTTCCTGTTTATGCAGCATAGATAAGTTTGTTTTATACCTGCATTATTTAACTTTGGATTAAAATTTGGATTTTTTTTTTTTTTTCTTTCAAGCAAAGCCAAGAAAAAACTTAAGAACGGAATTTAAAAAATTTTAATTAAATACGTTTTTAAAATAAGACTTCTGTGTTTCAATACATAATGTAAATAATATATTTTAAGTCGATACAAACCAGGTAAAAAGTTGAACAAATAGATAACATTATCATGGTTGGCTGAAAATAAAATCAAAACTAATTTTAACAAATTAGTGTTTTATTTAGCAATATTTTTCCTTTTGATTAGACAACTTTTATATTTGTCTCATTGGATGAAAGCAAAAATGTAGCGTGGACAAGTGGTGTACTCTTGGTCTTAAGCTCACATAACTGATCACTTGTCTAGCAACAGACAGAATCAAATATATATTCCCCTGTTGAAAGAGGGTGTGTGGTCTTTTCTCTTTTCTTAAGAGCAGGAAAGAAAAACAATTATCTTCTGTCATCATTTAGCTGCATTCCTTACTCTGTTCCATGCTAGCTTAAGTAATGATTAGAAGGGACAAAACAATCAAATCTGGTTAATGACTGCTAGCTGCTTTTATTTTTAATACCTTCCTTCATTGCCATTAACAAGTTGCAGTGCTTATCAGCACTTCTTTGGTTTACAGAGTTAAAATTTAAACCTTTTGCATACAAGGATGTCAAAAATACTCATCTACCTAGATAAACTTACTTTTTGACCAGTCAAAATAAAATTGATAATGTTTCATCTCTAAAACAACTTGAAAGTATTATTTACTGCTATCTAAAAATTTTTTATGATATATTAGAAAGTTACTCTGGAAATGACTTAAGGGAATTGAACTCTATTGGTACATGAGTGAGATGTAAGGAAAATGTTTGTCAGGGTTATTTAAAATGTTAATTTGCTAAACCATTATACTAAATAAGTAAGCCAATGAGCAATTGTTAACGTGGGTGTGTGGTCCTACTGGAGTACCTTACGTGCAGGCCAACTGCTGTAGACAACTAACACCCACCTGTGTAAGACTAACCTTAATATCAGCAATTTGTAGTCCCACTTACACTCGGCTCTTCACTTGTTTCTTGGTTGATGGCATGGTCAGTCTGACCTTTTCAACCTTATATACTTTTCTTTTCTTTTTTTTTTTTTTTTTTTTTTTTTTTTTAGGTTTTCCTTTTATTTATTAAATCCTTTGAAATTGAAAAATTAGCTGTATAACAGATACATATGTAAACATTTTTTTTTATTTTTTTTTTTTTTTATTTTTTTTTATTATGGGTACAATGCTAATTAATATAAATGAAAAGCAAGACTTGAGCTTCAGCTGAAGCAGTAAATACTCATTGTTACTCAATAGTTTTGTATTTTAATTAACAAAACTGGTCTGAATGAATCCGGATTTCTAGCGAAATATTAAATTTGTTTCATTTAGAATTTTTTATACAAAACAAACAGCTTAAGTTTCTCACCAACTTGTGTGTTATGTATATAATTCAATGTGTGATGACGTAAGGAGGATAGCCAGTGTTACTGGCAAATGTGGCTCTTTTTTTTTCTTTTCTTTTCTTTCTTAGTATCCCTCCCTGTCCTCTAGTTTAAAGTGGGTACATCCAAACAAAACAGCCATAGATCATTGATTTTTGTGTGCATAGGAACCCATTGGAAGAAATATTGCGTAGATTGATACAAGTATTGGCTACATATATTGGAAATCATTCCCAAACTGGAAATAAGATGGTGGTGCCAGGTTGCTTGCTGGGTCAGTTTTATTTTTATAGCAATAAATGTCACTCAAAGAACTGGCTAGTCTTTAACATTAGAATGGTATTAGGAATTCTTTCATGGTTTCAATTAGACCTATTGTTGATTGTAGAGAATGCCGAGATAAATGACTGCTTTATTCTTAGTTTGACCTTGCTGCTAAGCAGTAGTTGTTGCGGACAAAGAATATTTGAAGAAAAGTATTAAGTTTTACTTACCCACCTCAATTCTTTTAAAATAGCTTTTGAGTTCATTTTTATGCTTAACTTGAATTTAATGTAAGAATGAGAACTTGATAAACTTATTGAAGGGGAGACCTGTTTGAGTTGGTTATAATGGTTAATACTTGTCAGTAGCTTTTGAGACTGTTAATCATAGTAATTTTATAAAAGTGTTGAAAGGTTAGTTGGTGCTGGCAAATAATTCGGTGCAATTATTGTATACTTGCTGGACCTGTGGAAATTCCATGGGTATTGACAGCTAAGTTTATTCACTATCTCATGCCTTTGCTCCTCTCTTATCCCTTTACCTGTATCTTATTCTCTCTCATCCCTTCCAATCTTCATTTCCCATCCATGTTTTTATCTAAATGTTATACAAATATAGATTAGTTTCATATGCAAAAATCTTCCTAGCCCTGCTTAAACTACTTCTTCTCTCTCCCTTCCTACCCTCTTAAAATTAAAGGGTAACATTCAAACACAGGAGGGTAGAGATAAGCAGAATATTATAGATATTTCTCAAGACTTTTCCTACAACAGTTCATTAAATCCTTTCTTTAAATTGATGTGCAATAACTTAGTTTTTAGACTTCATCTTCATTTATTATTTCATCTTATTCCATTATCAAATAGTTGAACATTAGATATATAAATATTGAACTATTAAGCTAAAAGTGAAATTAGAACTTGACTTGACACCTTATCAGTATCAAAAATGTGAAACTGTTTTAATTAAATTAACTCACAAATTAACTTTCACCCACCTCCAAAAACAAATCTAAGTGTAATGGGTATTTACTAAGCTCAGCTTAGTCTAACACAAGGTTAAACAGAAGATTGGCACAATCTTTCAATTTGAGGAGGGCCTGTCTGCTACGTAGAAAAGAGAAGAAAAAAAAAACAGCATTTCTCATAAGTACAGGCATCCCCCTGTTAAAACATGGATGTTGGGGTCCAAGAAGACCAACCGCATAACTGTGGGTGTGAGCAATAGACAGCCAACGTCCATCATATAAAAACTGAGATTTTAACAAATAAAGGCATTCATTTTTATATATATTGTAAAAACTTTGGTTGAAACCTGTAAACCGAGATCAGGTTTCAACCAAAGTTTTTGGTTGAAACATGATCTCGGTTTACAGGTTTCAACCAAAGTTTTTCCATTGAAACTCTAACTCTGTCCACAAATTGTGTTTTCATTCGCTTTGCACTTATGCCTTGGGAAAGATATGAATCCATTCTAAAAAGCTATGGGTAAATAGTAGGGTAGTTGGATCCGTGTAAGGCAGTCCATCTTAAAGTTACTCAGACTTACAGCTTAACAATCAATATAGCCAGTTCTTAGTCTGGGCATGGGACTAGCAACTCCACCTCATAAAAAAAACTACAGCAGTAGTTGTGGACCTATGCTTTTCCTGAATTATACATATTTCACTGAGGAATTGTTTTCTTATTTGCTGTGCCTGTATGAATTTTTTAATCCTTTACCAAAATGTTTATTAATATACTTGAAATTCATTATCTCTATTGTGATCACAGCTTCTCTTCAGTAGTTCATATTTTCTTTGAATTTTATTTTCTGAAGGTCACCACTAATCATTTTAGAAAAACGTTTCCCACTCTTAACTCTTGATAAACACTAGGCAGATGGAAATTACTTTGTCAAATCTCTTGCATCCTATTTTATAAAACCTGCAATATGTACTTTGCATCAATTTTCCTCTTGTGAAGATAGGTTTTGTTTTGGCAATATTATTGCGATAAAAGGGAACTAAAGAAAATTGAAAGAAAATACTAATAAAAAAATGAATAGTAACAAGCCAGGCTCTGCTCCTACTTACATAATTCTACTATAAATTTTAAAGGCATGTAAAACTTGTCAGTTTAGTGCAGGTGGTAACTCACCAGGCTAGCTATCACTAGGTCATGAGTTCAAATCACTGTTGGGGAGTAGGGATTTTACTCCCCTATTTTTGGTGAGGATTGTTCTTGTTACATAGAAAGTAAAGTCAACTCTGACTTCGTCCTAGAGTTTGACAATAGTAATTATTTTATTCTGAGAACACAGGTAGAAATGTATTTATTTTGCTTACAGGTCAGGAACATAAAATTTTATCAATCAAAAGCAAATTATGCATTATTATGAAAAAGCACTATTGATTATAATGGCTTGAAGTTGGTACTTAGTTTGAAAACCTGTCAGCAATACAGGAAATGGTTTAGTTACAACTGTCCCATTTACCGAGTATGCCAGTAATTTAAAAGCAAAACTATGCAAAATATTACTGTCCAATGTGCTAGAATTATAACTAGGGCCATCTACCGAAGCTCTATATGGACAGTTATGAGGCTTGGATAAGTTGCTGTAGTTCTTCAGAAACCTTTTGTAAATCATTCGTCTAGTATTCCAGAATATAAGGTATATCCTCTTGCAATAGTCTGTTCAACTAACAGTACTAATGTTCCTGGAAATGCAGAAGAAAAATCTGCTCATTCTATCATCTGTGGAGAAAATAAGGCACTTGTTTCCACTTACAGCTGTGAAAGCCTGTACAGAGAAAGAAAACTACTTTTGAGATAATAATGTTCCTCCTCCTTCTTAAAGACCAATGTGAAGTACCATTGTTAGCCCCGACTCTGAAGCTCTTTCTCTTTTCTACAACTGTCGCCTAAACCTGCTTCTGTCGATTTCTTGTATTGTCCATCGCTGACAGCCAGTTACTTGTGCTCACCTGATGCTTATAACCTCACATTGCATATCTCCCTTCATATGTGTACACTCCAACACAAATGTGTGTATTACAATTTAATCTCTTGTGTGCTCCTCTTGATGTACCACTCATGCAAACTGTTTATAATACATTTGTACCTCTTTAATCTGGCAACCTTGGGACCTGGCCATTGCCAGACCACAGAAAATGCTGAAATTAATCTTATTTTTAAACAAATCCCCCCCCCCCTAATAGTGTGGGGAAATAGAACAATATATTTTTAAAATTATGATACACAAATTATCTGTTTATGCTTTTTAATTGGTTGTATTGAAAATAATTTATAAGATTCAGAAAATTGATAAATGTCTAATTCTATGCTAAAATAAATGGAAAGTTGTTGAATTTAGAGTTCTGCTGTTAGGTTTTCATTCATGTTATAAACCGCTAAATTACAGTTCCAACCCTGGTTTGAAACTGCTTTAATAACTCTAGTGGCAGACCCTTAAACTAATAGCTGCAGATTCAAAATGTGCCAGATTAAAGGTACAATCTGTATTTGCTAAAGAATCTCTAAAATTAAAATGGTTATTGTCTGCATAGTTCATAGAATCATTTTCAAGTCTAGATTCTGTGATGGTGAGGTATTTAAGTTAAATTAAACCAAATTGATAATAAATAGCACTTTTTTCATTGAATTTGAGTCTTGTAATAAAATCCACAATTCCTTATTTGAACAATTCTTTTATGTAAAAATTGTTTTACAAGCATTTTCTTCTGTAAACAAATTTGTACATATGCACGCAGTAACCTAAAAATATTTTAATCCATGTTGCCATATCTGAAATTATTACTGTTATTTAGCCTGTGATTATCATTAAGATATATTTTTGCAATTTTATATAAATGTGACGGTTGTTCATTATCACAAGTTTTAATTTATAGAAAGTGATAAAAATGCAGAAAATACCTGCAAAAATATACTTTATGCTTTGCTTTCATTTTCAAAACCTATTATCCCACTGGAAATTGGGCTTCATTTTCACATCAGCATTTTCCCTGCCTTTTTAATTAATAAAAAATATTTTGAGGGTTAATGTCTAAACCAGACCCTGGGGTTCTGCCAAAGTTTTATATATGCATGAAAAAAAAG
Organism: Architeuthis dux; assembly: GCA_006491835.1. Classification (NCBI taxonomy): domain Eukaryota; kingdom Metazoa; phylum Mollusca; class Cephalopoda; order Oegopsida; family Architeuthidae; genus Architeuthis; species Architeuthis dux. Next base: position 1,514,516 of record VCCN01000756.1, on the reverse strand, counting down.
CACCTGACTTACTTCATTTGAGTTTTTTTGTTATATATAACTAGTAACAGTCTGTCTTGATGACATTTGACACTAGAAGCCAAATTTTTACCAACATTAAGGTGGGGGGTGGCTTTAATTTATGTACTTCCCTGTTAGATTAGTTCATTTTCCCAGACAATGCCTGGTACCCCAGCTAATGAAATATCTGTAAATATCCAGTAAACTATATAGTGTTCTGGTTCTAAAAATTTCTAAATTTTAGTCTTCTATTGTTATTGAGAACCTAAGTTACTTTGTTCACTCCATCTTGAAGCATATAAAGATTTATATAGCATTACATTGATTTGCTGTTCTCGGTCATCACTCAGAAACTTCAGGTAGTGTTTTGGGTGTTTTTTTTTTGTTTTTTTTTTTTTTTTTTTTTTTTTTTTACACAACGGATAACAATTGCAAAGGTACCTCACATTATTAAACATATGAAGGTGTCTAGTCACATTAAGGCTTTGAAGAAAAGCATTGACAAGTAGGATAACCCTGTGCTATTGAGCAACTAGATATGCAGAGAATTATTGATACATCTACATACTTGGAGCATTCCATGGATAAAAGCCAGTTTTACCAATCTAATTATGGATACCCACACAAATATAAAAGAAAGCTATTATAAGAAGTATCATGCTGAATAGGAATTGTTCAATATTAATACAAGTTCACTCATCATGACTTTCAAGATTGGCCATTACTCTTAGCAGCTATATGCACATTCCTGTTCTTGCTCACTCACAGGACATTGGCGATCATGGCTCTCCACAGCTTTTCTTGTTTCCAGCAATTCTTTCTCTTTTTACAAGCCCCTCTTTGTCTTTCTGCTACTCATACTCCACATTGATTAGCGTTCTGACATTCCATGTCCAATTGTGATCCTATCCTTGTTGTGGACAGTCAGTTGATACCTGCTGCACATAGTCAT
>VCCN01000756.1:1486856-1499329 GCA_006491835.1 Architeuthis dux | reverse complement strand
TTTCTAATAAAAACTTTCTGGAAGACCGTAAGAACCAGATTGCTTAACGTAATTTGAAGGCATATTATGGTAATGATTAACCTATATAAAACGCAGTGTATGTATATACAATAAATTGTGCATAACCCTTCAATGAGTGCATTTATACTAAACTCTCTTCCTGGTGCTGATCCTTATCCAGTTTTTTTAAGTACTATACTAGTTAAAACAAATTCCCGCTTGATGCCAGTTAACTGACTGGTAGATTTTGATAGATCGTGATATTGTCCAAAGCTTTAAAATTTACATCCACAGATTCTTCTGTTGCTCAGGCAAATTTCAAATAGTTGATTCCTTAAGGATTCTAAAAGGAAAAGTTTGACCCTGAAAAAGCATCTGTGCCAAGCAGTGTTATACATGAAATTTGTCATTCTAGTATCAACACTAAATGTAAATATATACTCTAAACTTACATGGCAACTCTTCCGTATAAGTTTCAGTAGTGGAACTCTGAAATATGCAGATTCAAACTTTATACAGATTGTTTTGGTAGGAGAGCATTATAAAGTACTCGGGTGATATAGGGATTAGTCAACCAGAATTGCTAGACTTGAAAAAGAATGGTTACATCATCTGGTGAAGAGTTAATGCAGTCTTACAAATATAAACAAATACGATTTATTTTAAATCGTAATTTATTTTCAATATTGGATGAAGTATTGTCACATGAGGGTAAAAACTAGTCAAAATTAATAAAAAATACAATGTGGTTCTTACCTTCATAATTTTTACGGTAGCGCAATCAGAAATACTGGTTGCCATAGAATTACTGTCAAAGTTTTGATAAACAGCAACTAAAGGTAAAAACTAGTCAAATTAAAACTATTGTTACTTTAATATTAATTTATTTCGAATATTGTGTTTGTTTGTAAGACTGGTGACGTTGTTCGGGGGAAGAGTCAAAATGTGTTCTTTTTCAATTTGAGCAACTCTGAGGTGCCTAATTGCTATATTGTCCAAATACTCAGTTTAATTAATCACTTGTAGATATAGAAAACACCTCGGTTAATAGGTTTAAAACAAAACAGTTTTTGATAAATACTCGCTTGTTCACTAACCATTATCCAATCATGGGGAATGGGTAAAAATGAATGTACAAATAGCTAATACTAAGCCTGAAAATAACTTTTACCCTACCATTAGAATTTCATTAGCGCACAATACATTCGTTGTAGGCCTGCAACAGATGCGGTAAACCCTCCTAAATCTTTGTTCGTGAAGCCAAATGATTTCGGAAATTTAAACTTTTTAGAGCTAATGTCTAACTATAAAATGCAGTGCTTTAAAAAGAGAGGGGATCGTTTTCCTGGAATGAGATTGCTTTTCTTGGGAATAATTAGTGAATTTTTTTCTTTGCTTTTTTATATTTTATTAAACTCTGAACTTCATAATTTTTCTGTATAAATTCTTTTTTTCTGTTAAATCTACAGATGATTGAACATTTAGATTTTAGTTAATTTTCCACATTTTTATGCAATCATTTTCAAAGATTCATTCTAAATATTGCAAAAAAAAGTCAATTGTATTTTCTAAAAAAAACACGTTAAAATCATTTGTGTAGTTTTATTTTTACTAATAGAAACAACCAAATAAAGGTTTTTTTAACTTAAAAGAAGTATTTTGCCATAAATAGTTTATTAATTAAAACCTAATTTAAAAAGCAAATAATTAACAGCTTATTCCATATAAGCTGAGAATGTATAATTGCAATTTTCAAGACCGTTAAGAGCCAGCATTAACCTTGTACAGTAAAAGGTGAGCTGCGAATAAAGTATAGAAATAGCTTTGTTCTTGTTACGTTAGGAAAACAATCCTCACCAAAATTAGGGGTTTAAACAAATGTAAAATTCACATTCCTCTACCATGATTTGAACTCCCATTCAACTGATTGCCAGGAGGCTGTCTTAATGACTGAGCTAAATTGACAAGTCTTAGATATTAATGAGAATTTATCATACATGCTTATTTCATTCTAATAAATAAAAACATTTTATACAAAAACGTTTTTATTATTTATATGTACAATACAAAAGTTGCAGTAGTCATCTTCAGTCAGAATAGAAGTTGGAGTTTGACCCTGCAGCAGCCTCATGTATTGTTTGCTTAAATATCATTACAAAACAGTCCTTCATCTTATGATTCATAGGGTATATAAGAGTTTTTCTTGGTTGTCAATATTAAACTACACCAGTTATTTCACTTTACATTCTGTGATTAGGAACTTAATCAATAATAGAATAAAAACAAAATAGGAGACTGATATGGTTGTATAGATATTTAAATTTACCAATTGGAGTTAGTATGACACTTAAAACTTTCACTTAACCCATCAACTGCAAATGACTAAAATTTCAGTCAATGCAGTAACTATTACTCTTTGCCACCTGCTGCAGTTAATGGGTTAATTCTTTGGTGCATCAGTACTAATTCCTGTTAGTCAAAACGTTTTTCCTTCACATACATAAAATAATTGACTTTGTCACTTCTTGTATTAGTTTTACCATGTAAACTTTTAAAATCCCCCTTCTGATTTTTCTTAAGTCTCTCCCACCTATGTATGATAAATGTGAATATTAACAAAATTCACATCATCTTGCCTCTGTTAATCACATAGTATCTACATTTTTCAACATTATCTTTTTAAAAGTAAATGTGGCAGTGAGAGCGTTGTATTTTATTTTTTATAAATATTTTAATGCTAGTACTATCAATTCTAGCATCATGCCACACTTTTCTTCTGTTCGTTTATGCACTTTTCTTTTAGTACCTTCCTCTCCCGTGTTGACAAATGAATCTGCAAAAAATTAAGTTGGTGTTGAGTGTATTAAATTTTGATAAATTATATGGGATACAGTTATCTACAACTGCGATACTAAGATTGGAAGTTAGTGTTATAGATCAGATGCTCCCAGGTCGCGCGACACAAGGCAATGATTTTTGTCTCCATCTCAAACAATCCGTGGAAACCCAATCATTGTTTGTAGCAGTTGTGGGTTTTTACGAGCGAAGTGAATGCAAACTGTCCCAACCAGAGTTTGCTGATTCCATTCTCTCTGCCATTAACAGTAAGTCCACCTGCACCTCCCGGAGCTCACACACTTAGAAAAAAAAATCTGTTCAAACTTGACAATATGCTACCCTGCTCTCCTGTCATTAGTCTTTTTTCTTTTTTTTTAACTGAGAAATGTAGAAAACTGAAATCCTTTCTCTTTATATTTACTGCCCAGCTAATGGCAATTATATCTATTGCCAGTTATGACAAAATAAAGTCATTGATCATTTGTAAGTTTTATACATATTAAATTTCTTACAAGTTTATTTCAGAAAGTCGGTATATTGTAGCTTTAATAAATAAACTATAGTCTAATAATTTTGTATTACTTCTCTTTTCAGGTTGTGGGTACAATGGATGTGCACAAGAAGATGGTGGTAGATGTATAGTAAGATGGTGTTGAATTGCAAACACTTTTAACTCGTACTTTCCATGACATATTATTTTTTTTTTTTTTTTTGTTGCTTTAAATGCAGAATTTTTAGCCCACCCACTCCACTCCCTCTCCATCCCAAACTTCCAATGCTTCCCTCCTTCTTCAATAGCTTTCTCATTTCCACTGAAATACATTAAACATTTTTTAATTAATTTTTTTTTTTTTTTTCAAAACATATCGTACCCTTGGAAAAATTTCTTCTCTTAAGAGAAGAAATTCAGGGCTCTTTAAGAAAATCTATACATGGAAGATTTTTTATTTCTACTGTTTATCCCCTTCCTGCAAACCCTGAACAAATCACTGGTTAGATTGGTCATTCATTTATGTTCAGTCAAAACTTTTTCTAATCTCTTTAAAACTCTCATTTAAATTTGTAATTAATATTTTCCAGATAGAATTGAAGTATATTTGGTTAATGCGTAGTTATTCCAAGGGAAGTAACTCATCTAGGGGAGATAACAGCTTTAATGTTAGTGACCATGACATAGCATTGTTTCTCAGCATAGACTTATAAAAATTCCCTGAATTTTTTTTTTTTTAATAAGCGTTTTCTGTCTTTTGCCACCAAGCATTTATCTTCTGCCCCTTAATTATAGGCTACATCTACAATTCTTTAGTGCTAAGGGTATCTCTCAAAATCTTTAATTTTAAATAAAGGTTGGTAATTGATTTTTAAGGTTTGTTTTTATAGCCTCGGGAGTTTTCATCTTTGGTCACTTGATATTCACATTTTATAGCTCAGAAAATTTGAATTCCTCATATTTATTTTAAATGACGGCAAGTCATCTTTATATGAACCGTGAATATTCTTTCAAAGACTTTCATTATCTGATGTGTATTTGCTAGAAAGTTCAACTCAGACTTTTGTCTCTAATGCCTTAGAAGTATTTGAACAAAAATTGTTATGACATTAAAAGCTAAACTGTTAAAAATATTTAATATTATTTTTTAATTTTTTTTTTTCTACATGTTTACAATCTCATTGCGCCAAGAAATATTTTTTTACCTTTTTTAAAAAAAATTTCAGTAGCTTTATAAACAGAAAAAAAACTTGTTTAAATACTTGAAGCAGTTTTTTTTTTTTTTTAAATGAAGGTCGACATTTAGTAGGATTTTTATCTGTGCTTCTATGTCAGACATTTTAATGTCCGATATATTGCTTCTGCATTCTAAGCAAACAGCTCTACTCTAACCAACCTTTTCTACATTTTTGAGTCAATCATTTTTAACTTTATATTTCATCTCAACTTATATAATAATGTTCATTGAAAATTCATTATTACACTTAATTCTGTTTTTTTTTTTTTTTGTTTTTTTTAGTTTTTAAAAAAATAAATTCTGATTCAACATCCTAGAAACTATGAACTAAAACAATTTTTAAAAAAGAAATTAATCTTAATTTTCCCAATGCAACTTTTTTATTCGTCTGTGATAAAGAGAATAATATACTTTTTTTTTTTTTTTTTTTTTTTAAATAAAATATTTTACATTATTCTCTTTTGGAATGTACAAAGTTTTCATCATTTTTAAAAACATATCCTCTTCTGCCTGAAAGTTGTCAGAGTAGTCTTTATATTATATATATTACTAAAAGTAGTTAACTGGTAGTTTTGTATATGTAGCCCTTAAATGCAAATTAGATCTTAGTTGTAGGTTTTCAAAATATAGCAAGCCTAGTTGCAAGTTTCTTAATTTGTTACCATCACTAACCTTTATTTCTCATTCCTTGATCTCCTATATTTGCATTGAAATTTATTTTCTTCCTCTCTAACTTCAAATTTTCTAATATCTTCATTCTTAAAAAAAGACAAGCAACTTGGCAGCTATTTCATGTCATCTGTCTCATCTTTTTCTTTTCGAATTGTTTATGCTGTAGAAGCAATGAAATCAGTTTCTGAATGCTCTTCACTTCTCAGGAATTGGATCTTTTTCTTGCATTCTTTATTTAGAAAAAAAAATCTTTTTTTGACTGAACCTAAGAAATCTCTTTTCCCCCTCCCACTTTTCTAATGCTCCCAAGTATTAGTGGCACCATCAAGTGGTGTAATTAGTCGTCATATCAAAAGTTTTCTATCTGTAACTATGAGAACAGTTTTTCTAGGCCGTCTTTGAAATTTAACTTTGTTATCATACATTGCAGCATCTCCATTTTTTTTTCTTTTCTTTTAAACTTACAAAAATAAAATGTCACTTGTCATTGACAAATGCTTTTCACACATTCCATCATCAAGATTCTGTGAGAAAAGAAAAAATAATTTCATTTTATGGAAAGAAAAAACGGTTGGGGAAAGAACAATGTATACAGAGCTAGATTTTTCTGGAGTTATTCTTGATATCTTTCTATTTTGTGGCAAAGAATTGTTGCCTACTTCAACCAGAAACAAAACAAAGACATAAGATGGACTATTACTGCAATTGAAAAATTTGTTCAGGCCGATATCCTCATCCTTTTTTAATTATTGCATTTCATTTCCCCTTTTTGCTGTGCGAATAAGAGATAGGAAACTGTGAATGTACCTGTCATCTGGTGATATGAAGATGAGTCTATTGGTCAATACAAAACCCCAAACTTTTTTTTCCCTGCCTGGAAGAAAATTGTAAATATTTACATTGAACAATTTAAACATAAGAAAATGGCAGCCGATCTTTTAAGGAACTTAAAGTACTCAGTACAGATTATTACTAAGTTGCATAATTTAAATTCCACAACTTTATGGAAACTCAGTACGAATTAGGACTTTACAACATCTTCCCAGCGTAAAATGCCGGGATTAGATATATATTTTTTTATAGAACTTTGATAGTTTAAATATGATTTTATTTTGCACTTGGGATCTTGATTGTGTTTATTTTTAGAAACTTTAACTCTTAAAGACATAAACCGCTTGATACCACTCCTAATTGATAGTGGAACTCTTTTGTGCCAAAATTAAATTATTATGACAGAATAAAAAATAAATTTAAAAATTCATTTTGATCAATAGTTATTCCCCTTGATATTAACATTTGAATTTTCTTAAATGAATTTAAGAGTTAATCATAGATTATGATTTTCAAATTCTCTCCTACAGTTAAAGGAGAGTATATTGTGATATTGCTTCAGAAAGATGTTTCTTTGAGTAGTAAACTTCTGCAAGCCTGTAAGCAAGAATCTAGACCGTGTCTAAGTCTTTCAGGCATGCACACATCTTCATTCAATCTGTACTTGTAAAATCTGTGATACCCAAATGGTATTATGTCTACTCTACAGATAAAGAACTTTTGATTATGCTAGGGCTTTTTATCTTTCCTTCCTAGTCTCAGACTGGCCACTAAAAGAAAACAAAAAATGTCTTCTTCCCTTCTTTTGCTCTCTAATCTCAGTGACTTGTAACATCACCTGCTCCCCTCGACCCCACCTCACCCCATGTTTATCCCTTTTATGAATCTCTATTGTAGTTCACATTTGACTCTCAGTTCAATAATAATGATGACGTTAATACTGTATAAGAGAAAAAAAAACTTTTTTCTTTCTTGAAATGAAAATGAATTCATGGAAAATACATTTAAGTGACCTCGGCATTAAGATCATGAACCTTTATTTTACCACTCAATTGAGTTGGATATATATTTTTTTTTCACCGCTTCTTCCTTCCTTCCTTCTTCATTCTAACTACATTTTTTTCACTTTCTTCCCTATCACCCCTGCTCTCTCATATGATACTGAATCTCATCTCAGATGCTGTTTTGTGTTTCTTGTTCTGGTGACACAAAACAAGCAGCATAAAATCTGTTGCATTGGATTTTCATAACTTTTGAGCTGTTAGAAACCAACTAAGAGACAGAAATGCCAGACTCCATTTTCTCCTTTGTGTTGCTGTGCCTCACTGTGACTTCCCCATTCCCTTTCCCCTGCTCCTGAAGCTGACTATATGCTGGATTCGTTGGCGCCTGAATTTATTTATTCTAAAATACACACATACACACATTTATTAATTTATATATAATGATTTTTGTGTAGGAATTTCTTTTCTCTTTGCCATCTCAACTTTCTTATTACAAAAACTTGGCCCCCAAATGGTAATGCTTTAAGGTGTTTGCAAAATGCCTTGCAGACAATCATGAACTCTTCCCCCTTTACCAGTGGGGATTCTATCATCTCAGCTGTATTGCCGCACTTGTTTTGGGTTGTTAGTGCATTAGAGGATGCATGTCCTGTTAGCTAGAAGTGAGAATAGCTGGCAGTTGAGAGTACTAGTGGCGCAGCAAGAGAAACATAGCAGGAGTCAGGCATTTGTTTTGTCAGAATTTTCTGGGTAAATATATTTGACCCTTTACGGTTTGAACGATCAATACTTTAAGCAAAATGTAAAAAAAAAAAAAAATGGCCACAGACAAAAATTGTATTCTGTCTCTTAGTGTGTTTCTACATAGGGGGATTTCTACTTATAAAATCTATTTTTTGCTGTGTGAAAAAAAAAACGATTGACAATTGGACTGACTTTCTCATCCTTATCCAAATTAATTTACTCATTCTCACTCTCTCTCTCAGATGCATAAAGCACCAAAATTAAACCATTCTCCTCAGCTTTTCCTCGAAATGAGTAGTGATTTTGGCTATGGGTTGCCTGGCTGAAATTTGGGCCAGGGCAGCTCTTTTTCTTCTTCTTCTTCAGCTTCTAGTGATAGTGTTTAGTGAAGATCTGGCATTCCTCTTTTATCACAACTGTACATACACCCTTTTTTATTATTCCCCCCCCCCAAATTCTTTTTTTAAATCTCACTCTACACCTGTTTAATTATCTACATTTTCTCTCTCACACTCTTTTTATACTTGGGCGGATGGCATGGCTTTTTTAGTAAAGATATATTGTCTTTCACTAACTATATTCCTAGAATGATAGGCTTGGATACAGGCCTATGAGAAGCCACCTAGATTTTGGGCAAGTCTTTCATGCCCGCCCTTTGCCCACTGTGGTCAGTACATTTGTGTACTCGTAAAACATGCAATACCCAAAGGGTATAAAATATATTTTTTCTTTTTTTTTTTCTCCCTCTATATTTGAGTGTTACCTGAAAACCAAAATTTTTCCAGAAATTTTTGTTCTTTTTATCTGAATGTTCTTGTTAAACAAATATATACACATGCACACACAAACCTTTTTTTTCTTTACATCCCTCTTCAAATATTTCACTCTTCGTTCTTGAAAAGCTGTAAAACTGTTGTGCCTCAGCTTTTCAGCCTTTGTTGGTTTGTTACTGAATCTTTTTTATGGATTCAATCTTTTTCTCTTTCTCTCACTGATTTAAAACAAAAAAAATTCAAACCAATATTAAGTAAACCTTGTTTGTGCATCCTGAAAAGAATTCTATTCTTGTGTGTGTCTTTAAATTCATGCCTTTTTTTTTTTTCTTTGAAAGAATGTCATGTTACAGTTAAGCTCCTTTTTAGTCCAGTTTAAAAGAAGTTTTTTTAACCTTCTTTCTGTACCCCCCCTCTACTCTTTCCCATCAACATTTCATCTTTTTCTTATCTAAATAATATCTGGATGATTGGTCTTGATCGATGACCAGTCATATAAACAATGTTTTTGATGTGCTATACTGTGAATTATTTAATTTGGTGATTATATCTTTGCTTGTTAACCTGCTCACTTTCAAGATTGCCTATAATGTTCTGCCTTGGCTACCTGCATTATCATCTGTAGCCACAAAAAAAAGGAAAAATATTTAAAATGCATCATCTTTAGCTCTCTTGTGTTTGAGCACATTTTTTTCAAAAACTTCCTTTCCTTGTTATTGTTACAGACACACACTTCACTCTGTTCTGAAACTTTCTTTTGCACAAAAATCCCCATAAACAAAAAAAAAAATCCCTTGTGATTTAAAAAATTGTATTTCCATGCACCTTGTTCATATTTTTTTCTATTCATCTGTTTTTGTTGTTTGTTTTTTAAAATTCTGAATTTACAAATCTTTTTCAATTTAAAACGAATATAAAAATATATATATATCATAATATATTACTGCTATCTGTTTTTAATTTCATTTGATTTAATTTTTAAAAATAAATCTTCAATGAAATTAATAATGCAAGTTGGATAATAATCAGAATAGCTCCATAAATGATAAAATAAAGTTGAACTTATCTTTTAAATGGCTCCTGTTTTAACTGTACAAGAACAAGTTTACTCATTACTCAGTTTCTCATTATCTGCATATTTTTTAAGTATTTTGCATATAAATCAATGTATGCCACATTTTCTAATAAGTAGACTTATTTTAAGACATCCTACATATAATATATAATTTAGAGTGACTGTAGATATATCAGTTATTTTTTTAATCTCTTATCTATAATCATAGATTTTAAAGCTACAGTTTAAAAAAAAAAAGATGTAGACTCTTTACTGTTATTCTTTTTCTTATTCATTGAACTGAAAAGTTAAAGAACCTTTTAACTGTAGATTCAAACAGTTTTTCGGACATCTGAACTCATTCTTTTTGTTATTCCCACAACATTTCAGCCAATCCATTCTACAGTCTTCTTCAGGTGTACTATCCGTATGTAAAGAGAGGGACTCTGTTTCCAGTAGTGACAAGTCAAAAATGATAGCAAACAAAAAATGTTTTTTTTTTTTTTTTTTTTTTTTTTTTTTTTTTTTTCCCCCCCCCCCCATTAGTGGACACTGCTGGAAAAAGAGTCCCTCTATTTACATACACCTAGTACACCCGAAGAAGGGTGTAGAAAAGATCAGCCAATACATTGTGGGAACAACAAAATTAACAAGAAGAATGAGTTCAATTGTCCGAAAAACTCTTTGAATGTTAATGATTCCTCTCAAAATTATAGACTATATCTTTTAACTGTCCAGTTCAACAGTAGAAGCAGCAGCATAGACTGACTTATTGGCTTGACCAATCTCCCACCAGAAATTCATGATCTGGGGAAAATGTCTGCACCTTTTTTACGTTGTCTCCATTGTGTTGTACTTTCAAATGCCATCCAGTTTAGAAGTTAGATCACAAAATCTTTTTTTTTAATACACTCACTTGCTTGATGAACTCATCAGCATATATTTTACGGCATAAACAGCTGAGAAATTTTTTTTTTTTTAAACCTCAGGTCTTTTTTTAACAACAAAAGATGGGGACAAAATGTAACGGCAAAGAGATTAGAAAATGATGGTTGGTTTTGAGACTTGCCATATAATGTAAAGCAAAACCGCTATTCACGTACATTGCAGCAGGTAGATATTTCTCCACATCTGCCGAACTTGCATTTCTTGTGAATCCAATTATTTTTGACAGCCACAGATGTCGTTTGCAAAAAACCATTCAGTGCAACGTGGGCTGTGTCTAATAACTCCCACCCCCCCTCAGACCCAACCCATTTATTTCAACCGACAACGAAATCAGCATAAAAAGTTAGCTTCAGGAATCTTAACTGTCACAGACACATGGTAGACTGCTAGACATTTCCGTCCCTTGAAAAGAAACAATGTTAAAAGTGAAACCTCAATGCTGGTGGTTGCAGAAGAGTAGAACATAAAATAATAGATTCTATCTTAAAAGCAAAGTGAATTTGTTATTTGAAAGACAAGCAAGCCGATTGATCGTAAATTAAGGTTGAAAAAGTTTGTGTACAGACTTTTCATATTCATTCATTGGTCTGTTGCTAAGGAAAAAGAAAACACCTCCTCTCATAGATAAGGATTCACAACTATTCAGATGAGTTACTACTAGTTTTAAGTTCAACATTTGATATGATCTAAGTTTTTCTTTTTTCTCTCTTCGGATTACAGAATAGTAACTTTTTAGGAAACAGAAGCTATTTAAGAGTATCTCACAAATCTCTCTCTCTCTCAAATATATGAGCTATATACATTCTCTCTCAGTCTCTCTCTCAAACATCTGAACTATATCTACATTTCTCTCTCTCTCTCTCTCTATTCATTACAAAATAGCTTCTACATTTTAACACCTTGATGGAACATTCTGGATATTTTTCTTAAAGCTTTTTTTATTATTCACTTTCACTATTAATAAGTGCAAATCTGGGTACTGAAATCTACCCAGGCACAGTTGTTGGAGCTTAATAATAAATTTAAATATTCAAATCAACTTTATTGCTGTTGATTTTTTTTTTTTTTCAGTTAGTTATGAACAGTTGTTAATGAAAGTTTATTGTAATTTATTCTCAAATTACTCCATTATGTATATTCAAGGGCCCTGATGACTTAATATGCATATGAAACATTTTAGTTATGTTTTTTTTTTTTTGTTTTTTTTTTAACTAAAAATTTTTTTTTCAAATGAACATAAGAATATATATATAAATATATATATATATATGGAGGTATACCTATATCTATATATTTCCTGTTGTAAAAAGCAATGCATTTTCACCTTTGGTAAAAGTGGATTTCTTTTTTTTTTTTTTTTAAATTTTGAAAAAAATTTGTACTTGTATATGTGGATATTTATCTAATCATATTGTATGTCTTGTACCTAATAAAGAGTTTAACTGTTTGCTGGTGTTATGTTTTTGTTTTTATTTAGTTTCCTGGTTATTTTAGAACAGGGGTAGGCAACCTATAGCCCACAAGCAAATATTGAGATACTATACTTATCCAATCTGTGAACAATTTTTCTTTATTCTAATTGTTCATGCAATCACACTGATCATGCATAGTGTCTTTTTACCTTGGTCCAAAGGCCATAGGTTGTTTACCCGTTTTATCTCAAGTTTTGGAATACACAGGTTGGTAATGTTAAGTTTTATTCCAGGTTTTACACCACCATACTGATATTAACTTTTTAGTGTTAGAAACAAAACTGATATCATGCAATGTCTGTATACATGATGCAAAATGGACAATATACAGTCTTCATTGATGAAATGTGTGTGTCTATTAATGGAGTTATTTATTAAATTTATTTGGTATAGCAATGGAAAAAAAATGT
>VCCN01000756.1:1416734-1462931 GCA_006491835.1 Architeuthis dux | reverse complement strand
CCCCCCCTCCGGGCGCTGAGAACCCTTGCTACGCCACTGGTAGTTAGAGTGCTGGTGGGTGAGGGATCAAAGGTTCTATATCAGGTACGATAAGTGAAGCTGGTTACTTTTAAAACTCCTGTCGAAAAAAATAACGTTCTGATTTCAGTAGGATCATTAACCATTTTAACATAGGTACCTCTTCTCTTTGTAGTAGTCTAGAACTTGGAAATGTTAATATTCACATCAGTTAACCAAGCCGGAAAATCTTTTTTTAACCAGTAATTTTTGTGCTTTAAAACTAGAATCTGTTTTTAGGAAAAAATATTTTTTAACATTTTATGAGGTGTGGTGGGGGGGGGGGGTGTCTATTTACAATGTAACTGTAAATGGTAAAGTAAAAAATAAAAATATCATGTACACCTCATGCGCCGATAGCATACATCTCACAGTCACACCACAGCTTCTGGGCTCAAGTTTTCTTCTAACTTACATTGATAAGAGCATATGGTTTCACTTTACACCACCACTGACACTTGCACTTTGCCTGGAAGCCATTATCATGGTTAAATGTGGCCACTCCGAAATTCAAGTGGGTCCGCTCGTAATTTTGTTCAGATTAAAAGAGGTGCTAGAAAATTGGTGGTGATGGGGAAACCGGGGCATATTGGATTACGGGCGCAGCGAATCATTTTTTTACAAATGTGACTACACAACAGGACAGCTAATACTTCCTTTTTTCAAGTCAACACATATGCTATCTTATTTTGTGAAAGACTTGCCTGCTTGAGCATTGCTGTACAGTGTGAAAGCTAAGGGACCTAATTTTAAGACAAAAGTAATATTCAGAGGTACTCTTACTTTCATTGTAGAGCCACAACTATTCAGAATTTTCTAATTGTGCTATCATCATCAGCCTTTTAACATCCGTTGTTAAGATCTACCAGACCTCTTGATTGTGGGTAACAGTATCTCCTGAACTTGTCTAACTCCAGGTTGTGTGTTGTGATGTCCAGTAGTTGTCTGACATTCTTGCAACATGGCCTGCCCATTGCCATTTGAGTTTCCTAATGGATTTTATGATATCGCTGACTCCTATTTTTTCTCTAATATACTGTGCAGTCTCACCATGTGATGTTAAGCATGATCCTTTCTTGTGGACATTGCATGGTTCTTAGTTTGAGGGCCAGTCTTTTGGTTAGGTTCCATAGGTGATTAGTGGGAGTACGCATTGGTTGTAGGCTCTTTTCAAAACTAATGGGATCTTTTTGTTCTTGAATGTTGAGCTTGCTCTGTCGAAAGCTTGCCAACCTAGGGTGATTCTTCGTTTGATTTCTTCTTCTTTTGAGGATTTCATGGAGATTCTCTGTCCCAGGTAGATATAGTGGTCTACTTTCTTTACTTCTGCATTTACAATTTTGATCGTTTTGTCTTTGTCCTCAACATATTTGTTGCACATGATATTGGTTTTACTGAAGTTTATATGAAGGCCTATTTTTTGCTTTCTTCATTCAGTACGTCTAACCTTATCTGGAGTTCATGAAGGTTCACAGCCTTCAGATGATGTTGTCAGCAAATTTGTAACATAGTCTACAATTCAACAATACTTTAATAAAATGTGTAGTTGGTTTCACTCTGGGACTTCTTTTAATCATGTATTGATTCACTGTTCCGGGGGGTGGGGGATGATTCACAGTGTACTGGGGCACAGTGGATCAGAAATAATAATAAAAACAAGTGCCTACCAGCTGCTAACTTAGAGAGATATTACTTTCTTATCATCATATAGCCTATTTCATACCCAACAGAATTGATCTTTCTTTTTTTTTACCCAAATATTAATAAAATTAGCTTTCTGATGAATTTTCTGATCCGCTGTGCTTCGGTTTCCCCTACATGTATTTGCTATATTTCTTTTCTCTTATTTGTGCAAAATAGGCCATTATGACCACTTCCACCAACGAACTCGTTTTTTTTTGTTTTTTTTTTACAACGGTGGAAAGAGAATTTTCTAAAATCTATACTAATATTTGAGCCCTCTGTTTATTTGTTTGTTTGTCCGTGCCTTTTCCATGCTAAAACTACATGGTTCATTGACCAAATATTTGGCAGGAAAATTGATTAAACATCAACTTGTGACATAGGCTATGTGAGGTTGATCTCAGAGGACATTTCTAGCCAATTTTCACAGTTGATGTCCACAATTTTGCAACAAAGATGCTGAAATTTGGCATATGGGTACATCTTTTCACGCAAAGGTAATAGACAATGTGAAGTTGACCTCAAGTCATTACAGGTCTCCAGAGGTAATTTCTTGTCATTTCTAGTCAATTTTCAAAGTTACTGGCCATATTTTTGCCACAAAGCTTCTGAAATTTGACATATTGGGTACATTTCGCCATAAACATTACAGGCTATGCAAAGTTTTTGGTCACAATTTTGTACCTATGAGACTGAGATTTGGCATAGGGATAAATCTTCCCATGGCGAGGGTCATAGGCAATTTAAAGTTGAACTTGGAGGTAATTCAAGGTCATTTCTAGCCAATTTTACAAGTTGTTGGCCACAGTTTTGTACCTATGAAATTTGGCATAGGGGTAAATGTTTTCATGGCAAACGTAAGAGGCAGTTGACCTCAGAGATTATTCAAGGATACCTGAGGTCAATTGTGGTCATTCCTAGTCAATTTTCCAAGTTTTTGCCAACAATTTGGTACCTTATATGTGTACCACCCACTTATTTAATTTTATATCTTTATAAAATATCATTTTCTTTCCTGTTATTATATTTCAAGTTTTTTACTCCCGGGTAACACTTGGTATCCCAGCTAGTCATTAATAATTTAATTGCTGCTGCTGTGCTAATAATCTTTTTCTGGATTAGTTAATAATTTGAACATCAAAACTAAATAAAAAAATTTTTTTTCTTTTTGCAATAAAGCAAAAAATGAACAAATTCCTTATGTTAGTTCTATGTAAGGATTACTTAGGCTCAAACATTACAAATTTATGGAAATTAAGGTTATTACAACTCTATGTGGAGTAATTAGAGTCGTATGCAAGGCCTCTGAGAGAGGGGTGCAGATGGTGCATCGCACTGGGGCCCAGGGGGCCCGAGAAAGTTAAAGAGTCCATGAGTTAAACCTCTAAGTTGATACAATATGTCCATTAATAAAATAAGTTGACTATATCGTTTACCGGCGAGCGAATATAGTATGGCAGGTTAAAAGGGTCATAGTAGAAAATCAAAACAGGATGGCTAAAGGATGAGGGTGTTGTGTAGGTGGGCAGCTTTACACCACCTTATAAAATTCCTCTCAGAGGCCCTAGTCGTATGGGCTTGCTTACTCATGGTTAACAAAATTGGTAACCATACCTTTTTTTCAAATAATACCCATCAAGAATAAATTCATGTATGGATAAATTATACAAATATATTTTTTCATATAATGTATTTATTGCAAACAAAAACGCATACCTCAAACAAATTTTTATTTTTCTGTCCAACTCTACAACTCTTCATATTTTCTGTTTTTTAATCATTTTAAAACAATAAGGCAACAAGATTGGGTACAAAACGAATTTCTTTTTTAATATGAGGAAAACATCAGTTCTATTCATAAAAAAATCAGAGATGCCTATATTTACTGGAATTGTTTTCTCTCTTACTATTGAGACATCAGAAGTAGTAGTAGTAAAGTAGTGACTTGCTTTACTCCCTTCGTTTGCTGTAGTGTAATAGAAACAAACAAACAGCTTTTATATTATGAGATTTTTTTTTTTTTATAAGATATAAAGAACTCATTTTTTTTAATGTTTTAAACTTGCACAATTGTGTGGTGGTGATTTTCCTATATAGTAGTTTATCTATTGATGCTTACCTTACCTCATGTGTATTTTCAGGTTGCTATCCAGTCCGTTACAATCTGATGATCCTGGGATGGATTGCTACTGCTGCTGCTTACACTCTCCGTATTGATCTCAGTATCGCCATGGTTGCTATGGTGAACCAGACATTTGCTGGGAATTTTATGGCCAATACTTCTCAGGATTTCACAAGTTTCTGCCCAAGCCCTTATAACAAGAGTTCAAAACATAATGACAATTCCCTGGTAGGCTAGTTCTTAACAATTGTGCTTTCCAGTAATATTCTCATTTTGACTTATTGTGAAAAGTAATTAATATTATTCTATGAATCATTTGGACTAGTATCATCATCTTTGTTGTTTTTATAACAGGATTTTAGCTGATTAAAACAATTAAGATGGGGATACTAGTCCAAATAATTTGTGGAATAACAAAAATACTTCATCTCAAAACTCCAGACAAGTAATCATTGTATGTGGTTTAGTCAGACTATTTTCTTTGTTGTTTATTTTCTGCAACATTTTGTCCATATACCCTCCGATCTTCCTCGGGTGTCTGTGAAAAATAAACAACAAAGACGAGGAAAATAGTCTGACTTAAACCACATATAATGATTGAAACACCCGTTTAACAAAATTCAGACAAGAATGTTCGGTCAAGTAATTAATATCTTTTGCTTGTTCCATACCAAAGAAAAGAATAGAAGTTATTCTTTTAACAAGTTTTTAATCATTTTTATCAGAAGGTCAGGGTGCACATATTTCCAGATTGCAGGGGGGGGGGGGGTATTAGAAACTGTCAACCAAAACTGTCAAAATAGGTTTCTTCAGTTTTCACGTCGGTCCAGCTGGCTGACCATCTATATATTATGTATGTATGTATCACATGTACAGGCCAGACCAATGGAGCTAGAGGGCTGAAAATTTCAACATTTACTCCTTATTATGTCTAGAAAAAACTTCTTTTTTTTGTTTTTAAATTCAAATTTTTTAAATAGTGAGGGGTTCAATTTACAATGTAAGTTTATGCTAAATTGATCCCTAGTTTGTGCCCGTTTGTTTTTTGAAAAAAGGTGAGAGAAGTAACTTATTCATTAGTCACCCCTTTTTTTAATTGATCACCCCAACGCGGCATGCAGTAACATGACGGTTTATATTGAGAGACTAAGCAGACCTGTTTATATTTATTTTAACTATCAAAATATTGAAATTGATCTATTTTAAATTAGCACAATTTGAAAGGTGGATGAAGATAAATTCTAGTGACAATTAGAGGAAGTTTCAAAGAAAACAAAGATTCCAATCACTCTCTTTTTTTCCTCCTCACTTTCTTTTCTTCTTCCTCACTTTCTCTTCTAATTTGTCAATGGCTTTTTGTACGACTGATACTTTCCCAATAATCAATCGAGTAATCAATCACACACAACCCTATCAAGAGGAATTTTATAAGGGAGTGCGAGGCAGTCCCCCCCCCCAACACAAACAGCTCAAACACCCTCATCCTTTAGCCATCCTGTTTTCATCTGCTAAAACCCTTTTAGCACACCACACTATATTCGCTCACCAGTAAACGATAGTCAACCTATTTTATTAATGGATATATCATATTAAAAGTTTTGGTAATCTGATCTACCCATCTTGGGGGTCCCTTGTCTCTCCGGCCCCGGTGCATCGCAACAGCTGCACTCCCCCTCTCGGAGGCCCTGCACACTACATACACACACTTCTTTCTTGGTATTACGGTCTACTGCAAATTTAAACCAACAACTAATCTAACACTATAAACAAGCATATACATTTCCCAAATAAAACTTAACTTAAACCAATTTATTCAGCAATATACAAAAGGGTAAATTTATATCTCACCTGTTTACTACATTGACTTCACAGTTTTAAATGGGATGGATGTGCTTGGTGCAGAGATATCAACATCTCAGAATTAGCCTGGAGAAGAAGTTCTTGGACCCTGCATTCAGTAATTTTCAGTTTGTTTCTTTGCTTACAATCTAAGAGTATTTTTCCAGTACCAAAATCCCTTTCAGTGCAAGACCAACATGCAAACCCCTTTGCTATGAGTGAATGCATTTTTTCAATATCAACGCTTTTAAACATCATATAACCACTAAAGTATTGTATTTATTTTACAAATTACATAAGACTTAGTATTTGGTATGTCCTCTGTTGTTTTTGATGACTGCCAGTACACAGCGCAGCATACTGTCAATTAGGCTTCGACAAAACTCCACCGTAATTTCTTGCATCTATACTTTTTTAATCACCTCAACCAAGTCTTTAACACTTGATGGCTGCTTTTCTGCCATTTTATCTTTCACAATGGTCCACAAATTCTCAATCGGGTTGAGGTCAGGCCTGTTTCCAGGCCATTCAAGGGTTTTCACCTTCTGTTTGTTGAGAATGACCGTCGCAATCTTTGATCTGGGGCATGGCGCGCCATCTTGCATTTATGAATGATCATATTGATTTTTAGTTTGTCCTTTAGGAGTTCGATGTACTTTTGACTATTCATGGTAGAGCCAGAAGGCAGAAAATATAGCCCAGCAGTTCTGTTTGGCTGACATCGCACCCCAAATCATCTGGCTCTGTGGATGTTTCAGTGTTGAAATCATGTAGATTTTGTTGTATCACTTTCCTGACAGTCTACGCACATTTCGTTTTCGCAGAACAAACTGCTGCAGGATTGACTTGTCGGTGAACGACACTTTACTCCAATCTTCAGCGGTCCACTGCTGATGTCTTTTAGTTTGGTTTACGAGTGGGTTTAAATGATTTCAGTCCAAATTCATTGCTCAAACGGTGCGAAATACTCATTTTAGCCTCGTCTGTGCCCTTTGCCAACAAAGCAACCCATATTTTTTTAATAAAACTGGTTGGAGAACGCGTAGCAATCCTATTCAACAAATGATCAACTTTAATGCTGGTCTTCCTAGGGGAGCACTTCTCTTCTTGTCACTATAATTAACAATTGCATTATGAATTACAGTTTTACTAACACCATATTCTGCACTAATTTCATATTCTGAATAGCGTTTGTTGTGTAATGTAACTATTTGGGCACACTGGACCTGGCTGAGAGAAGGTTTTTTGCTTATTTTATCAGTTACAAAATAACTGTTTATATTCACAAAATTGAATATCCAATAGACAAAAAGTAAATGAATAATGCCTAGCTGGTCCAGAGAAAAGGCTGATGCATTATGATGCAATAATTACGTAATCTGACACATTTATTGCAAACATTCATTTTTTTTCATTGGTGGTCTTAAACTTTTGGGAAGCACAGTAGTTTAATGCAAAAGTTTCTAGTATTACTTTTGACAAAGTCTTTTATTCATATAAATTCATAATATGATTATTCAGTCATCAAAGTATTTTCATGGGTTTTCTATGACCTTACAACACATTTCAGCTATATTGTGTATTTTATTATTAAAGAGCAATTCTGGTTTTGATTTGATGAATTCTTCAACGTATTTTTTGATATTTTGAATTTGTTGGAACCACTGATCAGACAAGGCATGTTGCATGAAGCAGAACAAGTGATAGTCTGAAGGTGACAAGTCTGAAGAATATGCCACATGTGGAAGAATTTCCTATTCCATCTCCATGATCGTTTGCTGCATTGCATTTGCGACATGACGATAGGCCTTGTCAAGTAGTAGCAAGATCATTGGTCAACTTCACAGCTTCGGAAAAGGTCTTTTCTCTTCCAATGTGTCACTCAAACAAGCTATTGCTCACTGTAGAATTGAATAATAATAACATTGTACAGCTTCCAGCAGTTCATCATAAAGAATTCTTTTTGAATCCCACAGAGAAACATAGAAGACCCACTCTGACCCACCCCATCAGTAGATTCTGTTTAGATTAAAATGCTGATGGCTGTCCTGGATCTAACCATGATTTTCTTCTTTTTGGATTTTCATAATAAATCTATTTTCATCCAAAATAACTCTCTTGTCCAAAAATGTTGTGCAAGAAGAGAAAGACAAGTGTTTAAATACTCAACCAATGTTCGTTTCTGTAAGTTTATATGGAACCCATTTTCCTAGTTTCTGAATTTTAATCACTGCTACCAAAGGTTCACATATTTATATGTATCTATATATCTATCTATGTATCCAGACTTTGCACAACCCTAACCAGTCATAGTAGAAACTTGAAATTTGTTTTGTTTTTGAAAATTCCCCTCCCAAATAGGGTTTTAGTGGGGGAGTGGTTCAATTTTCAATGTAAGTTTGTGCTAAATTGGTCATTAGTTTGTGCCTGCTTGTTTTTTTTGAAAATTCCCCACCTTTATCTATTTATATATCTGGACTTTGCCCAGCCCTAACCGTTCATAGTAGAAACTTGAAATTTTGTACACACACTCCCCTCGCTGAGCAGGGAAAATGCTTTTTTTTGTTTTGGGAAAATTCCCCTCAAAAATAGGGTTTTAGTGGGGGGGGGTCAATTTTCAATGTAAGCTTATGCTAAATTGGTCACTAGTTTGTGCCTGCTTGGTTTTGGAAAATTCAGACATTTTTAATTGATCACCCCCAACACAGCATATATGGGTGGCAGTGATTCATAATTTCCTGTAATGCTAGTTTCTTATGGATTATAAATGACATACAACAATGGACTTGATTGCACAAGCACTAAAGAGCTGTATAAATTTCAAAGACACTTCTAAGATTTCTCTAACATTGTGCAAAAGATGGTGCTAGGAATTTTTGCATCAACTGAATATGATATGATTACACACACTGATTGATTGATAAGCCTTAAATTAATAGTAATATTATTGATAATACAGGCACGCCCCACTTTACGCAATTAATTAATTCCAATTTTTAGTTGTGTAAGACAAATTTGCGTTAAGTGTTTAATAGAATCAATGAAAATAATTACAAAAGGAGGTGCTCATGGTAACTGAATAATTATACATGTAAAACAGGAAACGGTCACAATTTACAATCTTGTGGTAACTTAATTTAGCGTTGATTGAAGTAGCATAAAAATTTTTTTTAATATATATAGAGGAAGACGCTTATTGTGATCACTTTGGGAAAGCATCTTTTAAATATGAATAACCGGCTGATAACATTGAGCAAAGGATATAAATATTGGAACAATTCACATTCATTGTTATAAACCACTTTAAATTATAAGAAATTAATATGAAATTTTTAATTCATTTTAAATAAAATATTTGGGACCAACTGATTTTGATAACAAGAACCATTTCATAACAATATCCATATATAGTTATAATAGACAGCTTCCTCTGTAATTTATACGAGTTCATTCATTTATTTATGTCTTTTTTTTTTGTTTATAGACCTCTGGGGACATCGACTGGACACCCAGCCAGCAAGGAGTGGTGTTGGCTGCTTTCTTTGTAGGCTACTTCTGTTCTCAAATTCCTTGGGGTATTCTTTCCCAGAGATTTGGAGGCAAAAACACTGTTGGTTTTGGACTTTTTGTTAGTGGTATTTTGAGCCTTCTGACCCCACCTGCTGCAGAAACCAGTTTTGTTTTGACTGTTTTTATTCGTGGCCTCATGGGTGTGACTCAGGTTAAGTATACAATATTTCCCCTTCTATTATCTGCAGTTTTGCTTTCCACAGTTTCAGTTACCCTTGGTCAATGCAAGAAATAAACAACAGTTTTACTGAATAATGGTCTTAAATTACAAAAGTAGTAATGCTCGCAATTTGGATATACCAGAGAGAAATCATAAAGTGAAAGGGTGAAAGTTGTCAACTTAATAAGGAAAGAAAAACAAATTGTATGCTGAGATTGCTAAGATGTATGATAAAAACGAATCTTCTATCTGTCATTTAACTTTTATTACGTTATATTACTATAATTATTCTGAAAAGTCTTTTGGTGGTACAGAATTTTAAAATGTCTGCGATTCGCGGATACATATTAAACAGAAACAAATACATATATCCATATACATTTAAAACATATATATATATTTATGACAGTAGACAAAATAATTCCTGAAAAGCTTTTTTCGTCTGACACACTTCAGAGTAGAAACGTCAGATATAATCCAGATTGGAAAAAAATATTATTTAGGAGATTTGAAATCACGTCACAACATTGTATTAAATCATGACATCTTGGATTGTTGTTCCTAAACGTAAACCATTTAAATAAATGAAAAAAATGAAATAAAACTATATAACTGACTTTTGGGCACGTTTTTGTGTTTGGCACCAAATGACCATTCTGTAAGACTTGATGTATCACATTCATAACTAGAAAGCACTCAGAGCACATACCTCTGCCAACACCATTGTCAGGGTAAGTAATTGTACATAGATCTGCCCAAAAATTTAATCACTTCTTTTGTAGCCAAAATTTCATTGAAAACCACTGAGAAACTTTGGAGATATCTTGTGAACAGACACAAGAAAACTTGGAGATAGTTGTCCACACAATATCTCCAAAATTTCTCAGTGAATTTCAACAAAACTTTGTGGAAGGGTGGACAATAGGCTACAGGGGAATTTTTTGGGTGGATCCATGCACAATTACTTCCCCTACGTCATGTTTATATGTCCACACCACATATTATCGCTAAAAGTTCACGGTTGTCTGCAAGATATATCCAAAAGTTCTGAATGAATTTCAATGAAATTTTGTGGAAGAGTAGACAATAGTCTACGGGAGAACTGTTTAAATGTTGGCTCGGATCCATGCTCAATTACCTCCCCTCTGTCATGAGCGTATACATGAATGTATGAAAATAAAAAAACGGAAAAATATCTCTCAATCCAACAAGAATTCCTGGATCTGACCCACCTCTTCCTTACTCCATTGCCCACCCTTCCACAAAGTTTCACTGAAATCCATTCAGTACTCTCAGAAATATTGTGTGAACAGATAAACAAATGAACAGACACGACCAAAAACATACCTCTTTTCAACTTCGTTGACAGAGGTAAATTAGAAACAGAACTTCAGATATGTCATTCAAGATTAGGAGAAACCACTTAAAAAAGAACTGGTATAGCATTTTATGACTATTTTATAGGAGGTTATGTTACAAAATGTAGCGAAGAAGTGGAAATAGACTTACCCAGAGCAAAAAGACTATGTGTGATGTGCTGTTTATTTTGTGGAAGGTCGAGGAATCAAAAGCCGAACGAACGAGCCATCAACATATATAGAGGAGGTAGAGCATCAGTGACCCATATGTGAAGCACTAGTGACACTGATGTGGCGAGCTTTTGGCTACAAAAGGCCAGGTGGCAACAATTTGTCAGTCGGTTCTAGGCTTGCCTACCGAACATATGTCGGTGGTGATAACTGTGAATTAAGTTGGTGGTGACTTGGAAATTACAAAAGTGGATATTTTTAATAAGCAAAATATGCCTTTATCATTTGCTCATAAAAACTATTTTTCTGCACTTACCATGATAAAATTTAATAAGGTGATTACATTAACAAGCATATAACTGGTCAACATTTTATGTTCTATTATAGTAGATACTTACAAAGTTTAATTTAGAAACATAACCACAATAGTGTTGAAGAACAAATTCACTAAGCTACTAAACATTACTTTCCAGCAAGTGATTAGACTCTCTATTATTGTATATATAACAGATTTAACTGTCATAAAGTAATTTCTTCAGTGACAGGGATCTACTGTTAAAGCATTTAACATTTCTAAAAAGTTGTATCTCAAATTTTATTTTCCTTTTATTTCAGGGAAGTGTATTTCCAGGTTTGATGTCATTGATAGGAAAATGGGTTCCTGTTGGAGAAAGAAGTAAATTCTCTACTGTTGTCGGCATAGGTAAATCTCTTTAATATTTCACAGAAACGTTATACTCTTCAAACTATTAATCTCTCAGATACTGCTATCCTGACTTGCATTTCAAGCAGATCCACAGGGCTGGTTAATTTGATGATGATGATGATTCCTTAAAATAAGATCTAATGAACAAATAAGGAAACTGTATGTCAGTATATAAGATGGACATTGAATTAAAAAAACTATGCAAATATTACACTGCATCCAATGCCCTGGTATTATGACTAGGGGCCAACTACTAAAGCTTGATATGGACAGTTATGGGGCTTGATGAATTGCAGTGAGCATTAATCCTCCAACCATTGTAAACCATTTGTCTTATAGTCCGGCATAGGATATGGCCAAATCGCGGATACACTGGTTTCTCATAAGATCACCGAAGTTAAGCGACGTCAAGCCTGGTCATTACCCAGATGGGTGACTGTCTGGGAATACCAGGTGCTGTATGCAGCAACAAGATTGTTCTATGGCTGTCTCAGCTTATGCTCTGCCACTGATTAACAGATCATCTTGCCAAGCTGTGACTGGACTGTGACCCGGTCTTTTCTCGCGTACATGCTTCTCCATGGAGGACACATAACAGTGTGCTCTCCTAGGAGCTGCCATACTCTTATCAATATACAGTATTTTTTAAATTGTATTCTCATCCTAAAGTAAAGATACATTTGACATCGTTTTAGTATTTTTTCTTATTATGCTATGGTGTTGTATAGCGGAGTGAATGTCCTGGACTTGGATAGAAAGGAAACTCGAAGACTTGCTTGTAGAAATATCTGGACATATTTTTATTACATAACATACATCGTTGTCGGCTGGAGAGTGAAGAGTGGGAGAGAGATGATGGGTGCCAAGAGACCGTTCCCAACAGGGGAACTTGGTCTTATGTTTTCCCAGCCCTAGGCGGTCTGCCTCCTGGCTGCTTGAGTCCTCTCAGTTTGTCCCCAACAGGGACAGCGGTCTCGGGCCTTCCAGCTGCACTGATGTCTGTCTCTTCTTTTAGTGCCGAGATTTCTGTCCGCCCCCGAGTTTTCTATTCGGGTCTGCTTTATAGGTTTCTCTAACACCTACACAGGTGTCATTCACATCCTGTTTGTTTGACACCTACGCAATATACCTATTTCCTAAGGTGACCGGGGTCACTTACATTTCCGCACAGGTGACTGACCCTTTTCGTGGTAGGATATCATAACAATGGTACTATGTCAGGCCTCTTTGGGGATTTAATCTTGAATGTGTATTAGATTATTGTGAATGAGACTTGCTCAGCATTACCCTCATAATTCAGCAATAAAAAAAAACTCTTCCTGTTTATACTTCAACAAAATAATTACAATTAACTTTTACTTCAAGTTGTCCCATTGCCAGATATCTTGCCAAAGATTTCTCATCACTGGCATACCACAATGACAAAGGAGATAGTGAGTACTTTGGCAATCCTCTCACCCACACTACCTTGTCACCCAGACAGCAGTAACAGTAAAAAGTCGTTACACTCATTTGTCAACTTTGGCAGAGTCACTCATTAGAAGACATGATTAAACAAATAGTTTTGTCTATTTGAATTTTTTTTTCTCTTTCCAGGTAGTGCAGGCGGGGCCATTATTTCAACATTCCTTACAGCTTTCTTCAGTGAACATGAAAACCTGGGTGGCTGGCGCACTGCTTTTTATATGTTTGGTAAGTGAATACACCTGGCTGTTTTGCAATGAACTGAATGAAGATTTTTCACTGCAGTCTTGAGATCTGGCATATAAATGAACAGATTTTATCTTCTAGTTTTATTTCCTTCTTTTTTAATCAACCTTTCTCTTTCTAGTCCATATGTCTCCATTTGGATGATTGTTTGGTGTTTGTATTAACAGAAAAAGATAATCAATAAATTTAATCTAACAAAAAGAAATACTGTATATACTGGTACATAAGATGGACATTTAATTTAAGAAAAAAACTATACAAAAATTAGACTATTTAGATTATTTAGATATAAAATTATCCATCATTTGATTTCATACTGTCGACATAAGAGAGCCGCATTATATTCGTGCCTAAAATCAGAACTTGTGAATGGAGAAGCCAACAAAGTGTAGGATAAAAGACTCCTGTCTACCATCTGATCTTCGTTAGTTCAGTCGGTAGAACAGCACCGCGTATAGGTGGCTTCCAAGGTGGACATGGGTTCGGTCCCCGCACAAAGTTTGTTTCTTTATTCACATTTACGATTTAGGCCGCTCGTTTAGCAGTCACTAACACAGACGCTGGGCAAATATAGGTTCTCACTAATAAGTGTCATTATAATTATCATATTCTGACGATTGGATATAAAATTATCCATAATTTGATTTCATATATATATATATATATATATATATATGAATTTAAGAGTGAATCATTTTTTAATCCAAAAAATATTTAGTTTGTTAGTGCAGAAAATTATATCATCCGTCAAGTTACTAAGTGTGTCAACAAGTGGTAGGATAGGTATATGATACAGTTCCAGAAGAATTGTATCGACCCCAATTGACTAGTTTTGGGACTCAAGAAAAGTCGGGTGTTATAACGACAAGAACAATTTTACAGTGGTCAACTCATAGAGTGGGTGCTGTCTGCCACCTGAGGTTTTTGGAACCCAACGTCACAGACCAAATTTGACGTTTTATGTGTAGAACATGAAAACAACTGAGCAAGAGTTCAAGATATTTTTACAGGGGACCAATTAGTCTGAATGAATTAGAATTAGTCTGGTTGTTATCTGTTGGTGTTACCTTTATATGGTAAACTTGTCGACTGAACTCCACCCAAAATCAGTGATGTCATAGAAACTTGGAGGTCATTCACCAATATCTTGCCAACCAATGAATACCTGTCCCAAAATGGGGTGATTAGCACAGACCCCCTACTCTGTTATTATATTGGTTACAGCTCTTAACCAAACGGTAACAATCATTGGGATGGTTAGCCTGTGAGAAGTAATTCTTAACATAAGTCTACCTGATCAAAGAAAATGTTATGTTGACTAGCTTTTATGAAAGTCAAAATCTCCAGGGGAAATCCTAACTAGTTTATCAGCACCTTCTGACAATTCTTAAAAAGGAGGATTTCATGACACCTAAGGCCATCTTAAACTGGCTCAAATACATGCTTGGGGGGTTTTCCCAACCTGTTTCTCTTGAAGGTTATCATGGTATCACAAAATGACTAAAGTGAAGAGAGTGGTGAGAGTAATGGTAAAATCAGAGGGCAGTGACAATTTTATTTTTATTAGATGAAATATTATAAATCATTATTAATAATCTTTTGTGACTACTTTTTACCTTCATCTTAATTTGGCAGTGAGTAAACAGCATTGATTGGAAATAAGGAATAAGTCTTAGGTGAGATTCAAACTCACATCCCCGAAGGGAAACTCGGTATATGCCTGACTGCTCTACCAATTGAGCTACTAAGACTAGACCAGAAGGCAAAAGTCCAAATAACACCCTTAAACCTATCCTTCATTCCGATCGGCAACCATGTTTGTTTTACATTCTGGTAGTTTGTTTTTAATACATATTTTATTTTTATTAGATGAAATATCATAAATCATTATTATTAATTTTTTATGACTACTTTTTACCTTCATCTTAATTTTTGAATTGTTTTTTATCACAACTTTTACTCAGGCCAGTTGCGATAAAAAGCAACTAAAAAATTAAGATGACAGTGTTATGATATGTGTATCCGGACACCTGGGCGGAAATGTAAGTGAACCCAGTCACCTCAGGAAATAGGTATATTGTCTAAATATTGTCAGTGTTCAAAACAGGAAATGATTTGACACCACGTAAGTGTTAGAGAAACCTATAAAGCAGAAGACTGCCATCCCTGGGAACGGACAGAAATCTCGACACTCAAAGAAGACGCAGACATCAGTGGATCCGAAAGGCACAAGACCGCTGTCCCTGTTGGGAACAGACTGGCGGTTCTCCTTATCATCTCTCTCCCACTCTTCACTCTCCGGCCGACAAAGATGTATGTTGTGTAATAAAAATATGTCCAGATATTTTTATAAGCAAGTCTTCGAGTTTCCTTTATAATGAAGTCCAGGACACCCCGCTATACAACAATGGTAAAACATTAATAATGATGAAATTTAAACTTTGTCTATGTGTTCTGGGTTCAAAGGTAGTCTACACTAAAATACAAGTGATTATTGATTCATGTTTTCCCTGTCACCAGAATTTTCCTGTGTTTCTATCATTTGAGCGAATGAAAGTTTTTAAATATCACAAGTTACATAAACAGCTTGTTACTAAATAAAACTTTTAAAAATTGCTATATTTGTCAGGCTATAAGACTCCTTTTTTTCCAAAAAACAATTATCCTAATATTGGACTGCATTCAATGCACTGGTATTAGGGATGGGTGGCCAATCACTAAAGTCTCGGACAGTACAGTTAGTGGGATAAATTGTGGTGAGCTGTGATCCCAAAATGTCCTTGTAAAAAAACACATCTCCTAGGTTAGCAAATAATTGATTGAATAAAAATTCATATCTTGTATAGCTGATTGGCTCTTTCAAATACTGAGAAAAATTCAGACTTCAGTTAGAAGATAATGTTTACTAGACTAAGATTTTTAAAATGCTGTAATTCTTTTCATTCTAAGAGCTGTGATAGACATGCATATATATTCTTTAATTTGTCAACTATATATATATATTTATTATTTTACAGCAGCTCTCTTATCAAGGTTTCTGCAATATTTATCATTTTTGGCTTAAATCCTAAAATATAACTTTTTTGCCTTGATGTCATAGTAAAATTATAGTAAATAAACTCTTTTTGTTTAAGTAAAAGTCACTTATTACAATCAATGCTATGATGTAACATTGTATTCATTTTAAAAAAATATCATACTAACTAGCATAGTACCTGTCAAAAATGACAGGATTATTTATGTATGGAGAAATTATACAAATATATATTTCAGTATAAATGTATTTATTGCAAACAAAAAAATGCAGATCTCAAACAAAATTTAGTAGTGCAAATCAAATGACAGTTTAGTGTTTATATTATATTCAAAAGTGTTACATTCTGGAAATTATGGTGTCTATTTAGATATGTGTGTATATTCAATGTTTATATAGTGAATCTGACTTATTTGAACTTTTTTCTTTATAGGTGGAGCCGTTTGTGTGTGGTTTATTTTCTGGATGACATCAATGTATAATTTTCCAAGCGAGCACCCAAGAATATCAAGAGAGGAGTTGAAATATATAGAGGATTCATTAGCATCAGCAACTGCAAATGAAAAGGTAATGTCTCTTCTCCCACAATTTATCCAAAGGTGGATCCAGGGGCTCTTGCAGGGTCTTATGGAAGACCCTCAGAATTTTTCCAAAAATCTTTATTTATACTGTTTTCTGAGCATCCAAGTTTTAAATCTTTTCATCTCGACACATGACAACCTTCAAGACCCTTAGAATTTTTTTTAACATTTTTATTTATCTTAATTTTAGTAACTGATATGCTTTGAAACGCAATTTTAGCCAATCTTGGATACATAATTTTCAAAATTTTCTGGGGGAGCATGCCAGACCCCTCTAAAAGACCCCCTCCCCCTATTTTGGAAGCCTGTCAGCTGTTATCTGTTCATTTTCAATGACATACTGTTTCTTTGCTATTGTTATTTTACCATTGCTTGAAATGAGGCCATGATTAAACCTTCACTGGACATTTCAGCTCTTCCTAACACTTTTCAGATAACAACCCTTCTCTTAGATGTACAGAGCAATCTATGCCTGTTAGGGTTTTGATAGGTGTATGTTTGTCCCTTAGCCTGAGTAGATTTTTAATTAACTATAATTTCAAGAAACAGCTCTGTTTTTATATGAAAATGTTTATGAAGATTTTTATATTTAAGTCATAACAATACAAAGTAATTTGTAAATTGCCACTTTATACCAAAATAAAAATGTTTTTATTGTAACTGTTACTCACGCCGGTCAGTTAACAAGAATAAAAAAGCAACTAAAAGATTGAGCTCGGATATAGTAAATAATATAAATATATATACATATATTCATCGGATTAATTAAATGAAAAATATTTTTATTTAACAAAAGTAGTTATCTCCCCTAAACGCCAGAAGTACAGAAGGGTATAAAAAATATAACCCTTTTTTTTGCTTTTTGATAATCCCCCCCCCCATCATTTTATTGTGGGGTGTTCAGTTTGCAGTTTGAGTTTATGCTAAATTGATTCCTTGCTTGTTTTTTTTGAAAATTCAGATGTTTTTTAGTGATCCCTGCCCAACAAAGTGTGAGAAATATAACTTATTCATTGATCACCCTTTTTTCCAATTGACCACCTTCAACATGGCATGCTGCCAAAAGACGTTGGTCACGTGTCAGTTTCTATTGAGTGACTAACCAGACCTCTCAATCTGTTCATATCTACTGGAAAGACAAGCAGTTTACAAGGGAATTTGGGGGACTACTTCTCACTGCAACTCATCCAAGACCCATAACTGTACATATTGAGCTTCGGTAGACAGCCCTCTAGTCATAATACCAGCACATTGACTGCAGTGTAATATATTAGTTTGTTCATATCTATGTTTCTATACACATACAATTGCAGGCATACATATTTTTTCTTTAGTTGATGTTATTACAATTATATGGTTATCTTTAAAAAAAAGAATTTTAATGAAACATTTAGTTAACATGTGAATTTCTTTCAACAATCTATTTTTTGTTTTTCAGGATTCAAAAGTCCCTTGGGGTTCAATTTTCAAATCTGTGTCAATTTGGTCACTGTGCATAGTACTGTTTTGTAACAGTTGGTTGTATTATGCCCTGTTTACATTTATGCCAACATACATGGAGGTCATTTTGGGTCTGGATATGAATGATGTAAGAATATTTTTTTCATTATAATCTTATACCGTAGATTGCAATATCCAAGATTAAAACCCCTGATTCTTAGTCAATAACAGTCATTACTATAACTCATTTAAGAGAAGGAAAATTTACAATCTATATTATAATGATCCGATTTCTGTATGTTTGTTTGTGGGTTGGTGGGTTTGTTATTGTAACACAGTAAAAACGGCACATCATAGTGCAATTTTGTTAGCAATACCGTTAAAATGCTCCAACTAGAGAATAAAGCAATTTCCAGTCCGATCAGGCCACTGGTTTCCTAGTAATTAATTTAATTAAGTATAAATTAACAAAAGAATCTCTGTCCAAGGGAGATAGCTCCAGGTATATTAACTGCTAATTACAATTCTTCATAAGAAAATAGGAGGAATAAGCAAATAATTATAATATAAATTAAACAAATAAAAAGTGGCTTGATATTGAGCATAAGGGCTGCTGAAGGCGGCTTTTAAGCAAGTGAAGCAAAATTAAAAAAACTTTTCACTTCAGAGTTTTATATGTGAAAGATATAACACCTAATGATATACAAATTATCTAGAAGAGTGAGGTTTTTTCACCATAACTCAATCCTCACAAAGGACTGGCATGAAACCACCATGAACTGATCAAAGAGTAGCAATGTTAAGTTTTAGTTGTAGATTGGTGAGACTTTAGTTAGTGCTGGACTTCTGGCCACACATTTTGAGGTCCAGGCACTGAGTAGGAAAGACTCATTAAAATAAGTCATCTATGAGAAGAAAAATCTAGCTTTAAATCAAACTAAAAACAAAAATTCATGTTCTCTCGCTCTTTTTCTTAGACTGGTCACAAACTGTTTTCTGTTGGCTTTCAAGATATATCGGTCCTGAGATTTTGGTTGGTATATGTATTAGGTTGTTACACATAAAATGTCATTTTTTTTTTTTACATCAGAGAATAATGCTAAAGTGAAAGATTTACTAATGTAGTAGCATTTTTTGCAAATTCAATGTAAACAGAGATATAATTCATTATTATTGGAGGTTTTTGAGTTCTTAACAGCAATGGTATCTACCCAAGAAGTTAGACTAATTTTCAGGTACGATTTCAAATTAGGAAATAATGCGCCTCAAGATTCTGATAATATAAACAGAGCATTTTGAGTGAACAAGTGTGAATTGTTCAGCGTTGGTTCAATAGGTTTAGGTTTGGAAATATAGATATCAATAATAAATCTTGAGGGAGGCCCAAACCTGTTCTTAATAATGAAGAATTATCGACAGCAGTGGCCAATGACCGATGAACAACGGTCCAAACACTTTCTGGGGATTTAGGACTCCAACAGTAACCATATCACATCATCTCCAGGCAATAAGAAAGGTTAAAAATTTGAAAAAAAATGTGTCCTGAATGAAATGCTCCATGACAGTTCTGTACATAGGCATATGGGAACTCTTTCATTCAGGGGAGGGCCAAAAATTTTATGTTTTGCCCAGATTTGGAGGGCTCATACGCCTATAGTTCTGTACCCCATACCTCTCAGATGACTGTGTCTAAGCTTGGAGAATTGAGATTTAAAGTCTTGCAGCATCCTCCATATTCACTTGACATTTCTCCTACAGATTATCATCTTTTCAAACATTTTGAACTTCACACCCGTAATAAAAGGTTCAATAATAGGAGCGAGGATCAAACTGAATTTGTGACCACTAAGCCTAAAGGATTTTATAGAGATGGAATATTATCATTAGTGGATCATTGAAAAAAGTTATTGCTTCAAATGGGTCATATTTTGACTGAATATTTACCCGTTTTTGTTGTTTATACCATTCTTGATCTCACTATTCAAAAAATAACATTTCATATGTAACAACCTAATATCTACAACGCTCAGTCTCTCAACAAGTAGTTGCCCCTGGGCAAAGTGATAAAAATACATTTTTCTGAATCCCAGATTACCTTTCCAACTAAGAAACCCACTTTCAATTCATGGAGTTTTTTGTTTTTTAATTATACAAACATTGATTTTTATCTCATTGATTTCTTTTCAGAACGGCATTTATTCATCGTTGCCCTACTTGGCAGGAACGATCACCTCAGTCCTTGGTGGGGTCATTGCTGACTGTATGATAAACAGAGGAGTGAAAATTAATACCACACGTAAAATTATCACAGCCATGGGTAAGGATTTCATTAACGGATAAGCTCCAAAATATTTGTTGTATGTAATAATTACCAGCTTAGCTTAGTTTAGCAAAAGGCCACAATAATGGCACCTCCAGTGAGGATCAAATTCACTACACTTTATTAATAGAATACAAATTCAAACAAAAGCCCACAAAAAATTATATTTTAGCCTATAACAGAGGGCAGCTAGTTTCCCCCTTTATAAATCTAACCACATTGACAAAGAAAAATGTAGCTATTGGTCAGACTCGTGACTCTAAAAGTCAGACTCAGGGTACATAAAAAAGCCATAACCAAAGGCGAACTAGAAAAATCTGGGATGCCGGACCACATCTGGGAAGAAGTCTGGATTATAGACAGGGAACGCCGTTGGAAACTGAGAAAAATCAAAGAAGCGACATCAGCATTTTGGCTGAGTGTATAAGTCAGACCAGTGCGGAGTTCAACTTGATGTGGCTTCCATTACTCAAAAGGTACAAGGTATGGAAATCCAGGCCTAACAAGGAAAGGGAACAAAAACACCTGAATCGTACATTATAAGTGTTGCTGCTACTGAAGTAAATAGTGTTTTGATAGAACACTGATCTTCCCAACATCAGTCATTTTTTGTCCCCTCTGGCATGCCATAATGGTAGATAAAGTGAGGATGAGGCGGCACAAGTTCCCTTAAATCCATTAAAAGTATAAATCTGAATCCCATATTTGAGGCTTTTAATTTTATTAACTTTATAATCATATAAAGATGACCTTGGTTAATGACTGGGTTCCATTCTGACGTCCAGATTGCTAAACAAAATGGTCAATAATCGAAAGCCTTGTTTTAGGACTTTAAAACTCAACCTTCACCTCCGTTATTTCTTAATCTTTTTCAATTCAATTTGTTTTAGATCTTTGCTAATAAGGCAATCATCAATATTTGGCTTTTTTTAAACCTCCACTCCTATCAGCTTATCTTTTCTGGAGCAGAAAACACTTTAATTGTGTTCCCACGTTTGTGGGTCATATATGCGAACCAGGGTACACCTGTATATAAGAGCAATGTGTGTCACACTTATAGTATCAGTAACAGCCTACCCTCTTATTAAATTACCTTTCTTTTCTCTCTCCCTTCCCTCTTATTAACCTACCTAACTCTTATCCTTCCTACAGTGTTTGTCACATTTATAGTATAGATAGCAGCCATCAACCAAGCCTGCTGTTGTACACTTATGATAATGGTTAGCAAATCGACACGTCGTGGACTAGTTATCATAATCATTAATATAATAAAACTATAATCATTTTGGAGGTGTGGAGTTAACAGTTACAAACACAGAAAATGGAATTAGCAAACCAAGTTCAAATTCTGCTGAATGGCCTTAGGAAAGGCATGAATCCAACTCTCCCAATAGATCAGGCCAGGGATTACTCTCTGCTGCTTATACCATGTAACCCAGTACAACCTATTGCGTGTGATGGGGACTGCCAAGTAGGACCCAGCGTGGTACCCAGATGACCTATTAGGTTATGGGATAATTTGATAATAATTGTATAGTTATTAGCATTATAAACAAATCATGCATACAGATTTTAAACACTTCATATATTTTATAATCTTTATAATTTTTGCATCTATAGCAAGGTACTGTATTGATTTTTATTAATATTACATTAAAAATGATTCACATTATTATCAAACTTTTCTTACCAGTAAAATTCATTTTCTCTCTTTTTTTAAATTCAATTTTTTTTCCAGGTTTGTTACCTGAGAGCCTCACTCTTTTGGCAGTTGCTTTTCTGGGTTGCCGAAGCAACTTAGTGATTGCGATGTTTATCTTAACTCACACTTTTGGGGGTTTGGCAGATGCCGGAACAGCAGTTACCGTTATTGATATTGCTCCAAGATATGCAGGTAAGAATCCAAAAGTATCAATATTTTCATCACTTGGCAATAGCGGACCTACATTTTGAGGGACCTGAAGCTTGTACTGTTATGGGGGACCCCTTCGCAACTAGTGACAATAGGGCAACATCCAACAGGCCTTGCTGCCCTGGCAAGGACCTCGAGGCCAAAAGGGAAGAAAGCGAGGGTGATGGGTGGAATCCTTGAAAATCGGGCCATGCAGTGAGCCCTTTCCCACCAACAATGAGGTCTGGGTAACCACTGGTGTTTGGGCGAATACACAGATATCTTTTTATTTTTTAGTTTGAATGAAATTTTGGGGCATTTCCAAAGCATATTTTTGTATGCGTAGACCACAATGACAGAATCACAAAATGTTATGTTTTGAGGTAATGTAGTTAACATTTGTAAAAAAGTGGATTGTTCTCATTTTATTAGGTCCATAGTATGGTGTCAAGAGTTAGGGAAATGTTATATACCTGCATCATGGAATGATGAAAGAACACGTAGCAAAGACTGCAGTCAATATAACTTTATATTTTAGACACCTATGAGAATACATACTACATAAAGCACATTTTACAAAATACTCCTAGCAACATATTCATGTACAGTTTTGTCATATCAGAGCTTCCTTGTGGTGTCATATTCTAGAGAAAATATGCATAAAGAATTTAAGCACTCTTCCGTCATGGTAGACCGAAATTTGTTCTTTATAAAGGATAGCTTTGAGAAATCCCTTTCTGCTTCACAGCTCATAATAGTAATAGTATTTTTAACTCCAAGTAGCAAAATCATACATTACATTAAAAAAATAAAAATAAATAATATGTTTATCTTTCCTATTACTATATAGTCCATCTTTCTTTTCTGATATTTCAGAATAATTTTAATATTGCCCTTTTAGTCCTGGAAATTAGGAATTTAAAAAGCAAAAAAAAAAAAAAACTCTTAACATCCCCCCCCCTGATCATCATCCTTGAATAATACATCATCATTGCCACTGAAAGTATCATTGTTTGATGAATGATGAGATTCTTGCATCAGAGTTCTAAATGAAACAATACTAGTAACTCAGAAGTTATCTTCGAGAAATTTATTCATGCGATTAGAAATAAATATAATTTATATTTTTTTTAAAAACTTTTGACTTATATAAAAAATTGTGAAAATGTTTGTCCACCACCCCATTATTAGTGTATTACTGAATGATTTATTTAAGGCGGTAAAAGAAATATGATGCAAAAAAACTGTTCAGTTTTATTTGCTTTTAAAATTTTTAATTTACAAAAAAGAAGTATAAATATTTAATTATGTAATAATGTTGAAAAAATAAAAATAAATATAAAATATTGGTAACAAGTAGAACTTTTTAATTTTTATTAAAAATTATGGTTGTTTTTTTGGGTTTTTTTAGTCACTGTAGTTTACTTTATAGTAACTGCATAGCAAAGCTGCTAAAGTATTTGTAAGGAGTACATGGGTATGATCACATTGAACATAGGGCGTATCTCAACAGTGCTCCTGAGCACCCATAAACGGAACATTGCTACTGCCAAGAAGCACATTTGGCTTAGATATCATTTCGCTTAGCAACTAATCATTGTTCTTGATCTGTACAAAAACTGCATTGATTTTGTTGAAAAATTCATTCATTAAAAAAAGTTGCTTCATTAGTTTAATAGTAGATTTGCCACTGCCACTTGGATACCGTACTTACTCGTGTATAATACTAGAGAAAAATCGATGAATTTGGGTCAAGATAGAAACACCTATTTCTAACAGTAAAGTACCAAACGAAAAACAAAAACAAGCGACAAATAAATCCCAATTCCATTTAAAAAATTTTACTTAAAAATAGAAAAAAAAAGCACATATCCATTTTCTCCTGCATTATACAGTAAAGTAAATATGGCATATAAAATTTTAAGTATGAAGTTATCCACAAGGAAGGATTTTGTTTTTGTCTAGTTGTATAATAAAATTAATCCTCCCACTCATTCATGGGTGTGGGTGGCCTAATGATTAACAGCATGGAAAATGGAATTGGTGAACTGAGTTCAAATCCAGGCTGTGACAATTGAGGTTCACTTTGCACTAATGCCCTTAGGAAAGGCATGAATCCCCCCCCCCCAGCTATGTTTAAGTAGCAGGGAAGATTGGGCTCTTCAGCCCTGGTCTAAGAGATAGACAACTCTGATTCCAAACAGGGGAAAGTCCAAACCTTCTTCAAGCATTCTGAGAGTCCGGCAATGGACAGAGTAGGGAACGTGTTTCCGAAATGTACAGTTAATGGGGCTTTGGTGAAGCTTTGACAGGCCTAGCAAGTTGGAATAATAAATTGCTCAAATAAAATAAAGGAGAATAAAAACGGATGGATGAAATTATGTGACCGCTGTCTCCACCTCAAGTACAAATGGGGGAAAAAAAACTCATTCATTTTACTTAGCTCTTGCTACTTCTTCAGTATATGTGGATTGCCGAGTGTTTATCTATGAAGATTCACCAAGTTTACTGCACAATCAATCATAGTGAGAATATAAAAAAACAGTATCCTAAATATTCTAAACATTTTTAGATCAAACAGTACTTTGTAATGTAATTAATATAACAGGAAAAAAATACAAACAATAATGTCTGCATAAAGTTTAAATTTACAGATTTGTTCCGAGTTGACAATTGATGTGCAGTATTTCAGCTACTTCAATCATTAGTGAAACAAGATGACAAATTCAGACCTTTAACTCACAGACAGCTAGGAGTAATAGAAACAGAAGTATGTGCTACATAATTTTACCAATTAATTACAATTTTAAGTCAATTAATAGAAAAACAATTTTGAGGAGGTTGAGCATTAAATGGGGGTAGGGCAATGGCCAGGTCCCCATATTGCCGGATTAAAGAGATACAACTGTATTTATTGTAAAAAATAATACAGGGCAAAACAGATCAGTGGCAGGATAACAGTTTCTATTTCTAAATAAAACATTCACAAACTGCCAATTCAACTCCATATCCAATACATACACCCTCAGCTTCTAACACATACTGCCTGCTTCTACATAAAAACAAAAATGGCCGACTATATAGTGCCCTCTATATGCAAACAATATACAAGGGGGGACAACTCCTATCTCAACAAGGTTAACATTTATTATTTCAAATTGTTGGTTCTATATCTTTTGCAGGTGTTATTTATGGAATTGCTAATTGTGCAGGAAATATTTCTGGAGTGATGGCTCCTTTAGTAACAGGGTACATCATAGATGCAGAGGTATGTCTCTTCTTTGTCTTATTATCTTTGGTATTTAGTGGAGGCAGGGTGTCCTTCAAAACTTTATTTATGAGTTTATGAAAATATGTATAGAAAACTAAGTGCTACTGCACACCCACTTTAAAATGGATTTTGCACTAACAGCATTGAAGGCATGTGGAGCAGATCCAAATATAAGTTTAAATCCCTGAACTCGAAGATGTTTAATCAAAGACTACCTTGCAGAGTTCATGAGGAGCCAAAAGTTTGGTAATGAAGCTTTTTTTTAAAGATTTCAGTTCTCTTCTCATATTCTTAGACACTTCTCAGAATGTCATAGTTAGATGGTTAAACTTCTTTACTACATTAACTATGACCACAAGAGAGCTTCTTGAATATATTAGAAGAGTATTGTTATTATCAAGAAATTCTGATTTGTCACATTTAATAACACACATATATAAACATACAATTTTATATTTTTTCAGGAATCTCTGGATCAGTGGAAGAAGGTATTTCTTCTGGCCAGTGGAGTAAACTTCTTTGGCGTTTCATGTTTTTTGATTTTTGCCAAAATTGAAAAAGCCCCCTGGTCTGATGGCATCACAGAAACAGAAGCCAAAGCAAAATTAATAGAGTCAACAGAAGCCAAAGCAAAATTAATAGAGTCAACACCAACTGACAAAATACACACAAAGAATTATGGAACGATTGTGTCTTGACAAGAACTTTCTATCAATAAAATTTTTAAGAAAAATTTTTAAGTAAAATTTTTAAAACAGAGTTGGGATTTGTTACTCGTCTTTGTTTTGCATTTGGTACTTTGTTTTTAGAAATGGCGGTGTTTCTTGGATCAGATGGTAAAATGCTTCAAATGCAGATCAGGTTGGCATTACTAGTACAGTAGTATTTCAATCCTGACCTTGGCTACTAATGCTTCTATACAGTATTACTGTATTTCTTTGTGTATAACACAAAAGATTTTGTACTCAAATATGAGCAAAAATACAGAGGGCGGGTCATGTTATACTCGAATATACACAGGAAATCTTTTTATACATTACTAAAATTAATTCCATTTGATGACAGAAATATATATATATATATACACACACACAAATTTGGAACATCGAAGCAGAAAAACATGTGGGACTACTAAACTAGGGCCAAATCAAGTACCAGTGTTATACAAGAAGCTACAATTTTATACCTATTTTCCACCATATCTAGTACTCGTGTTATAAAAGAAGAAATATTGTAAAAACAACTTTACCTGTGACAAACATTAACCGATTTTTCTACATTTTTACACTATTATTCTTTGGTTTCAAATAATTGAAAAAACTTAATGGTATCAAGATTTTTTTTTTTTAAATGCATACAAGGTTTGTATCGGAAGGTATCCAGCCATTTTGAATATCTTGAGAACTGATGTAACTTGGCAACCCATCAGAAGGATCCTTATTGTGCATGCTTGAACAGACACTCTTCCATGGGGTTACTCAATCAGCAGGGAGACACCATTGAGTGAGCTTGTGTTGTGTGTGACCTTCACATTCACAATGACCAAGTGAGTCATTCTTCACGTCTCCTGCAGATTTTATTTGGCAAAACATTGAATCATCCAGGTCTGTCAACCTTCCACAGTCAAAGAGATCTCAGACCGTGGATGAGATTAAAGAGAACACAACAAGGCAGCTGATGATGATCCCAAGAAAGGACTTTGCAGACTGTCTTGAAAAGTGAAAGGGACACTGGTATAGGTGTGCAAGGTCTCAAGGCAACTACTTTGACAGGGACTAAGGTGCCATTGCTCTATATGTTCTGATTTATGTATCCGGACACCTGTGGCAGAAATGTGGGTGAACCCAGTCACCTCAGGATTGACACCGTGTGACACCACGTAGGCATTGGGGAGATCTATAAAGCAGAAGACAGTCATCCCTGAAGCGGACATAAATCTCGACACTCAAAGAAGACAGACAGCGGCAGATCCGAAAGGCAGAAGACTGCCGTCCCTGTTGGGGACAGGCTGGTGGTTCTTATCTCTCTCCCACTCTTCACTCCCCGGCCGACAAAGAT
This sequence comes from Architeuthis dux, assembly GCA_006491835.1. Taxonomy (NCBI): domain Eukaryota; kingdom Metazoa; phylum Mollusca; class Cephalopoda; order Oegopsida; family Architeuthidae; genus Architeuthis; species Architeuthis dux. The sequence goes on along the minus strand of VCCN01000756.1, from coordinate 1,434,960 downwards.
GTATGTTGTGTAATAAAAATATGTCCAGATATTTTTATAAGCAAGTCTTCGAGTTTCCTTTATAGTGAAGTCCAGCGAATTCTTCCCGGCCTATATAACATATATAGGTTATTTTTTTGTTAATATTAAATGGCTAGATACTTTCCCAACAGACTTCATAAACCGGATATAAAAAATTTTTTTTAAAAATTATCCACAATTACTTTAAATACAAATTACACATTTGTGAATCAACCCTATTACCAAATAATGGTATTAGAAACAAAGAAAAAAGTTAATAATGTACATATTTCCAATAAAAATCCACTATCATGTTGGACATCAAATTTCATCTGAAACTTAAAATACAATTGACAAAGAAATTTGAAATATGACTTCATTCATATATTTTGCAGACGGAAAGAAAGATTTTGGGAGAAAATGTCATTTAAAGAGTAATATTTTTTTAATAAAAATAAGAGCCTGTTACTAGGTCTTAAAACCAAATCTAAGGCATTAACTCTTTGAAGCACATTTCTTTTTCTTTGAACTACTCCACCATCAGTTGATTACTACTTGAGTACTAAACAAAATGATGGGACAGAATATAGAGCTCTGTGATTCTAGATATATAAAGATAAAAAAGTGATGTTTAAAATGACCCACCACACAGATACCAACACTTCAAGAGTGGAATGAAATTTAACCAACAAAGTTTAAAGAGTTAAGGAAAAGGTGATTTTTCACTTCAATATAAACATTCTTGATACAAAACCGATGACACTGCCACCTTCAAGCAGCTCTTAGTTTTAAGCCTATTTAAATAAACTCACTTTTGTCCTGAACCACAAATACTATCATTATCATCCTCCAAACAGGTGTTGCTATTTTTATTGTCTCTACTTTTAATGCCACCAATGAAAAGTAACACTTCATGCTACTATATTACAACTAGATAAGCAATTGTACTCAGTGTTGCCTCCCTTGGATAAAATACAGAAAACTAAAGAGAACTAGCCTGGCTGCTACAGGGTCAAACGCTATTCTATTCTGACTAAAGATGATTACTGTAACTTTTGTATTGTCTATATAATAAATAAACAAATTTGTAAATATATAAGATGTGTCAGTTTAGCCATTTTGGTAAAACAGCTGCCTAACAATCACTAGTGATTTCAAATCACGATTGGGAAATGTTAATTTTATATATCCATTTGGTTTAACTTGATGTGATAGACAAACAGTGAAGAGTTTAGAGTTTACTCCCCTGAATTAAATTAGGATTGTTTTGTTAGTTTTTATTACCGGGGGGCTCCACTCTAGAGTTTGACAAAACATCTTCATAAGTTATCATTGAGTCTAATAGTTTAAGTAATGATTTTTCAAACCAGAATCTATCACACACAATTTAATATCTCTCAAGTTTTTTTTATAACAACTTGCAATCTGTAATGAAATGGTTCAAACTAATCAATATCATCCTTATTGTCTCAAGTTCAAACTCTCACAGAAGTTTGCAAATGCCATGTGCCATGTCAAAAGTAATTTTAATCTAACCTAATGGTTAGATTTTTGAATTGTTTATCTGGTTGAACTGAATATTAATCCAAAATAATAGAATAAACTTGGTTTTGCCTGAGTTTAAAAAATATCCAAGTTAGATTTAGGAAAATGTAGTAGTACAAAAATAATCCATTAATGTAGTGGAGACACTGACAATCCACTTACCTCAGTCCCCAAAAGATTTCTTGTTGACCAATTGTTGTATGTAATTGCACCCTTGTTATCCTCTAGTCGCACAAAGTAACAAAGAACTTCTGGTTACTTGCACTGTAACTCCAGTTTACTGATGTGTCACTCAATGACGACTTGCATCTTTTCTTTCATTCCTGTTCATAACGGCTCCAACATCTACTTCCAAAATGAGGCTCTCTCACAAATACAACTTAGCACAAAAGTGAGACTTGAAGCTCAAGGCAAGATTTTACATTCTTGTCGAATAAAAAGTGGTAGGAGGTGACATCACAGTAGTAGTGAGAGTACTCAACACCTTCCCCTTTTTAGAGGAATACCCTTCATTCAAATATCCAACAAAATTCTTATTCAAGAAACTCAGTTAATGGGCAAATAATGTACAAAGTTTAGTTTAAATTAACCTAGGCATCTCAGAGAAGCACTATGAATACAGGCACACCGATTTTGTTATGGTTTAAATTTTGGAGGTGAAAAAAAATTGAGAGTTACTATTTTTCACTCATTAACAATGTTATCACTGAATGCCAGGATTGTTTGCTGTAGCTTAGTTTTTAAATTTCTGCTGCATAAAAAAAAATTTTATGAACATTTTTTTCATTATACAAAACTGACAAAACTTAATAAAAGACTTCAATGCCAGAACTATTGTTTATATGTCTTGTCTTTCTAAATACTTATTTTTAATTAGCAATGTAAAAATCTGACTTTTTCAAAATTTCTAAAACAATGTCTGACAAAAAACCCTCACATTAATAAATTGAAATATAATAGCGATATGACATTAACTTTTGTCAAAATTAATTTTGTAACCGAAGAACTATTCTTGACGAGTGGGGGGAGAGATCCGAAATCCAAAGGAATAAATGTTTCCCCTGGAAGCAGTCAGGATGGAAGGAGCAAGTAAAATCTCTTACCTTTTCTGTTGATGTCGGTTTGTGTAACATTTGTTTGTGAAAGATTTACTGTTTTGAGGACCTTCCAGGGTCTCTTGTCTGGTAACTTGACAGGTGTGGATGGTAATGAAAACCACTGTCTAGGGGGGTTGTGCACATAATGAACATGTATCAAAGGTTTACGATAGCAAAGCTCTTATCACTGACAGGGTTTAAATACGATAGATTTGTATTATCCTGCCTGTCATGTGCAGTGGCTGGGATTCTGGTTCCGGTTCTTCGGGGCCTATAAAAGTTCAATACATGTAATTCCTAGTTTTTCCCTGACATTCGCCTCGGGTCAGAGAATCTATTTTGCCCCGTCTCGTCTCGCCCCGCCAGCAAGGTAGGGAACTATTTTTTTCCACACTTTAATTTAAAACAGGTCTGGTTAGTCACTCAATAAAAACTGTCACGTGACCAACATCTTATGGCAATATGCCATGTTGGGGGTGATCAATAAATAAGTTACTTCTCTCGCCTTTTGTTGAGCAGTAATCACTAAAAAAAGTCTGAATTTTCCCAAAACAAGTGTGAATGCTGCCGGACACAAACTAAGGGATCAATTTAACATAAGATTAGATTGCAAATTAAACCCCCCACTAAAAACCAAGTTGAGAATTTAAGATGTGCTCTCTCACTAATAAACGAACAAATCGAAGAACTGGTAGCAAAAAAACTAGAGCAGGGATCGCATTGATGTGTATATCAGTTACGATAGCAGAATTCTTATTTTTTTAATAAATTGAAATTTCAAATGCGTTCTAATTATTTTCGCTTGCTTTGAATAACAAATATACAACAGCAGCTGTACAATTATAAAATTAAACTAATTCTTAGTATGAAGCTGTATAATTATACGTAAAATAAAGTTATTGAAATCATTTCTTGTTGCAACTTAATAAATGGAAGGGTTGGGATACTAGTAATCCTATTGACAAAAAGTGGGGAATGACTCGGAAAGGTTGGGAACCACTGGTTTAGATGGTTCATTTATTACATTTTGTTCTAAAGTTACAGAGAAAACAAAATGTTCAGCTTATATCTAGCTCAACAAGATACAAGTGGGATCATTCATTAATAGGCCGACAGATGCGTGCAAAACTTTCTGAAGGGGGAGACAACACTTAACAGCGAATAATCTGACACTTTTAGACATGCATATCAAAAGACAAAAATGGAAAGAGAATACATACAGATAAATAATAAAGCAAATAGTTTTATTTCAAAAATTCAATAAAGATAATAGTATATATAAAAAAGTTTTCATTATATTGTTCATCCATTTGAATATTTTCTAAAATGTTTTTCTAATTATAAAATAATTATAGTTTCACTTGGTCGACTGGGTCAACCTCACCCTTTTCCAGCTTTTCTTTAAATTTTAGATACTCTCTTCTTCTGTCGAAATATTTCACCTGTAAAAAGATGGGAAAAAACAGATAGTGTGATGGTAAAGAAGCAGACTAACAAACACACTGTTCTTTAAGGCAAACATGAACAGATGTAATTATAAGCATTACATGACAAAAATAGTGCAATGAGTTTTGGTTTCTTTTTTAACAACTTTTGCAAAAGTATTATATAGATATATTTTTCTTGATGGTAGGAAAAAACTGCAAGAACAATGTATGCACTGAATGCAGAAAAATCAGTAGAGTTTCATTAATGTTGTGAAAATGGTTCAATTAATTAACTACCGCTCACTGAAACTTGTCCAAACCTCATAACTATCCATACAGAGCTTCAGTAGATGGCCCCCAAGTCATAATACCAGTGCATTGGATGCAGTGTAATACAGATATCCCTCGGTATAGCATGGTTTGCAATATAAGGTGGGTCGTAGACCACAATATTTTTCCTATATTATCGCCCACTTGTCCAGAAAACTATGAATAAAAATGGAATTTCATCAAAAGACTCACTTAATATGACTGAATATTAAATTTCTTCAACTTGCAATCAATTAATATATACTGTGAACCCTTGTTAAAACAGACTAATGGGGGAAAGGGTGTGCGTTTTAGCCAATTGTCAGAGTTAATACTGTATACATATATGATATTGGAAAGTATATACACTGTACACTGAACATAATACATCATATATTAAACATATGTTTTGTGAAATTATTTAACATATAAAGAGGTTAATTAGTTCAGGTCTAATTAATTAAGATCTGACTCCTCTGAAAATCCCTAACCGTTATAAGTTTGTTTACTTCTAATTGTAGTAGTAATTTTGAAGTGGTCCAGTTACGATACTATGCTATGAAAATTCATTCAAAATGGAATACATCCGAGGATTTTATTGAAATTGGCCCCTCAGTATATTTTTTTTTTATTAACTTATAAAATGTATGTGAAAATTGGGCTAAAATTTCCGAATGCAAATTCTACTAGTTCACTGGTTTGCTTGTGTAAACAGCACATGGCCCGGGCGTTTCCTTGTCTTTAAAGAGGCAGATCCCATCAAAATGTTGACTAAATTAATTTTGATCAGACAAGTGCGGATTTCAACCCGATGTAGCTTCCACTTCTCAACAAATCTAAACACGACAAGATAAAGATACAATAAACACCCAGGCCATGTGCTATAAGGGTTACCCCCCTTTAAACATAACTTCTGTTTAACCCATCACACTCGGATTTTACACCTGAAAAAGGACGAAGAATGGATTGGCTGAAACGTCATGTTTACAACACAAATAACAAGAAGGAGTTCAATCATGCAAAGAACCATTTGAATAATAATGACCCTTCTCAAAACTATAGAAAAGAACCATTTGAATATTACTGACCCTTCTCAAAACTATAGAAAATTTCTTTCTTATCACTTTCATTTCCTTTTGTTAAACTTTCTCCAATTAATGCATTGATGGAAGACGAAAAATAAATAATTAAATACAAATTTAAAATTAGAACCATTGCTTAGAGATGTGGTTCCCAACATTTTCAAGGTGATTCCCCACTTTTGTCAATAAGATTACTAGTTTTCCCCCCTTCAATCGTTCGCAGTCATTTACGAAAATTAAAATTTTTATTGAAGTTAATAAAATCAATAAAACACAACAACAAAAAGCTAACATAACTAAATTTAAAATAATTTTAATAAACACTGGTAAGAAAAATTCAGACCTTTGGTTGCACAGTTATACTCCATCTTGCATCACACATCCCCACTTCCTTTAAGCCAAAAACATTCACCAAGACTTATTTTTAAATTCCCCACACTCACCCAGTTGGGAACTACTGGCTTAGAGCAATCATGGTTATAAACCACAATAGGAATTGGCCATTAACTAAGTACCTCACACTACTATCTTCAACCTATATTTTTCTCAAATCTGATCATTGTAGACAGAATTCCTTCATTGGATTTTGGTAAAAAGTGAATGCACTCACCCAAGTTTTTGAGCAATTGCCTTCAAATTTATTCCGTTCCTCTAAACATTTTAAGGGTTCTTTTACATTTTCATCAAGACATTTCCAGAATTCATCACGGGCTAACCAACATTTCTGTCTTTCAGCTTGATTTGGTGCTGGACACATTGCCAGGTTTTGACAGGTTCTTGTGCCTTAGGGAATTTATTTAGGCACACATAAGCTGAAAATACAAACAAGATGTTTAAAAAGGTGCACTTATGATAGTGCTGGTGTTAGCATATTGGTTTCTGCAAGCCATTCAATCCACGCTATAAATTTGGCCTTGTGCCAGACTTAGCTAAGTGCAGGTAAATCAAAACGATATTAAAAATTGGTGTGTAAGTAATGAAATTATATATTGTATAATAGGTGTCATGTGGTAATGATGAACATGGGCTGATCAGATTATCATATGGCAATAATTAAATAATGTTCTGGTTTCCACATGACCAGGTAATGAAGACTAATGCAACAAGATTGAATCACGTTTGACTAGATGATGACTGTGCAGTAAGAGAGAAGAAAATACTGGACAAGGCAGGGAGCTGAAAAAAGCATCAATCAGTTAAGAGCCACCTCTGCATGCCATCAAAATAAACCACACTTTTTAAAAAAAAATACTGTATTTACCGACGTCAAAGACAATATTTTTTACCGTTGTTCTTTTAGGTGTTGTGAGGGGCAGGGAGTAGACAGCAGTCATTTTATTTTGCTCTCCTTAATTTTACTTGAGCAATTTACTATAATCCACTTATGGCTTGATAGCAGAGCTTGAAATTAACGTTGTCCCGGGGATGGTGGAAAATGTGTTTGGGACGAACAGTTACATAGAAACTGAACCGAGGGAGAAAGATATAAAGAGTGAAAAGGTATACAGTTACATACATATACACTGTATATGTAAATGTATACTTTTTCTTGGTATATATGTGTCCGTCTCAGACATGGCCCCTGTGAAAGCAGTGGTGGAGTGGGGGCTGCAGGGCACAGAGACCACATTTCACAGCAGAGTTGCAATTTTGGTTTGGCCATATTTATTTTCCTTGTCCTTAATGTCTAAAACTGCACATCTACTTAATTATTATTAGTAGTATTTTTTTGTACATGCCTGGGGGTTGAGGGATCAAGGATTGCATGAAGGGGTCTAAAATGTTTTGGGGACCCTTGCTTTTAGGACTTTGAAATATAGAATTGATTTTTTGGCCAGAAACGTCTCCAACAATCTGGCAACCCTGGTTTAAAGACAGAGAACTGAGAATGAGACATAGAATTTGGGCTCTCCAATTCATTTGTTCTTAACAGTTTACTAGGGCTGCAACTAACAATTCTTTTCATTATCGATTAATTTGTTGATTTTTTTCTTCTTAATTAATCAACTAGTTGTTTATAAAATGTGTTCTCCATGTTCTATAACATGCCAGAAAATGGTGAAAGTTGTCAATCACTTTTTTCCAAAGACCGAGATGACGTTTTCAAATGTCTTGTTTTGTCCACAACAATTCAGTTTACTGTCAATGAGGACAATGTTGGCGATTAATCTAATAGTTAATTAATCAGTTAATTGTTGCAGCTCTACAGTTTACAGATAACTTTTCAGTTTTGTTTAAAAGCAATTTATTTGAATGAAGCAAAATAAATAATTATTTCCTCAACATTTTAATGGTGTTGTTATTATGCTACTAATAAGTTAACTAATAACTATAGATGATAATAAAAAGTAAAGAAACATTTTGATTTTGGGACGGTGGTGAAAAAAGTTAGTCTGGAGCCCCTGCTTGCTAGGCTTGTCGAAGCTTCACCAGAGCCCTGTTAATCATACATTTTGGACTTTCCAAGTTTGGAATCAAGAGTTGTCTGTCTCGTAGACTGGTTGCTAACCAAAGCTGGAGAGCCCAGTCTGCATTATTTATCCATAGCTGAGGAGAAGAGATGGATTCATGTCTTTCCCAAGAGCAAAGTGAACACCCACTGTTACAGCCAGAGTTTGAACTCAGTTCGCAGATTCCATACTGTTAACCGTTAGGCCCAGTGCACCACCTGCTTTTCAATTTGTAATACACGTAATGATTTTGGATAGTTGCAAAGACTGGACGATTCAGAGACAACCTGTTTGTTAATGTCTGCTTGATTATTTGCAAAAATTCATTTTATAATATAATGTTTTTTTATCATCCTGTTCTTCCAATGTTGTTATTTAAGATGTAAAATAAGATTATCAGAAACTTCACTGTTTTTTAACCTCTAAATGGTACCAAAACAAAAATATTCGACGAAACAACAGTGGACAAAATTGATGTTCGTCAAACAGGTCTGAATTGTCCGCACGTAGTTCGACGAAACACTAGAAAACAGACTAAGTCATTTCTAACTAACAACATGAACTTCCATTCTGCAACTGTTTCTTCAGCAGATGTTGTGTACAAATAGGGACAGCCTAAGGGTTTCATGCGTCCTAGGCTAGACTTAAGATTTGCATCCCTGGTTGTACTGTAACAACTATTTTAGTTTGTAGTGCACCCTAAATGACTGCAATGGTTTGCCTAATGAACCAAATGTAAAAACAGGTGATTTTTTTAATTGAATATTTCCAAGGGTTGAGGTTAGTTCTTTCTTTTCTTCCTAAATTTACTGATATTTTGCAATTGTAGATTTACTGCTAAAAAAAAAAAAAAAAAAAAAAAAAAAAAAAAAATCCTATTTTGGAATTCATATTTTCCCCAAAATGGTCCCTGGTACACAATCACACTTAATGGCAATTCTTGCAATAACGTATCACCCCCCCCGTCCATTTTGAATAGCTGTAAGCATCATTAACTGTTTTAAGGGTCAGTAGGTAGGTTTCGAAAAACGGTAAAAATCTAGCCACTTTCAGCCATTTAAGATGGCCGAATGAAAAATTGCCAAATTCAAGATGGCTTGGGGAGTGGTGCGTTCTTGCAAGTATTGTCACATTTGATTAATAATTAATCAATCAAATGTTCAGCTATTTTGTCAATGCATTTTCACCTTGAAGCGTCACTCTTCTACAATTTTTACCCTTAGCACTTATGATTGAGACAGGACTCTAGGACAGGTAGGTAAATAATTTGCATTTTTGAAAACAGTTCCAAGTTCAAGCTTAGTATCGAGGATTATTATTTTGACTTTGGATAACATCGAGTATCGACCGTATTCATTTTCCACGCCGAAAATCTTCAATATACCTGAATTAAATAAATTAACTGCGAACTATGAATAAGTACTGTTCTTTAAGGAAGGACTATCGTATAGTAACTCATAAATTGTTGCATTTTTCATCCCATTATTCCTATCCACGACAAACCTATCAATTTAATTTATCTTAGCATTTTCCAAAGTATGGGGCTGTCATTTTTCTTTTTAATGAACATTTTCCGAATTAAATACTAGAATTCATTATTAAAAAAAAATAAGTTAACACTTTTCAATAAAAATTGGACTCGACTAGGAAAGAAGAAAAACAAATACCCCTCCCCTTTTTTCGCAACACGTGGAAAAAAGAACTAAAATAGTCATTTTGAACTGTGACTTTACAAAGTGAATAAGAAGATATTTATCATTTGAATTATTGAGAAGCAGATAGTGTGGAAAAATGACTGACTCACTCACCCACGCCTGCAGAAAAGACATGCGTAACGATAATATTCTTATAAATATGGATGTTCACCAAATACAACTACTAATACTCTCACTTTTAATGCGTTAAATCTTGGGATCATTCCTTATTGTTTAAGACAATTACTTTAACAAAATAGATGTGTACTTATATTCATTACCATCAATTCGTTTTCGTTAAATAAAATTATCGTCAATGTTGACAATGTGCATCATTATGGCCTTACTAGTCATCCATACTTGGTTTGATTACTTCCGATTTTTTAAATACATATTTAGTTTAAAGAGGCATTCAATTAAACAGGTAAATGCTATTATGACATCAAATAATAACGCATTGAATTATCACTGCTTAATGACCATAGATATTAATCCGTGACTGCAGTAATCGTTAAACATGAGATACTTTAAAATGTTGTGAGAAGAAGTAACACTTATAACTCTCCGTACTTACCAAAACTCGAGCTACGACGGCTGCTGCTAAACTGAACATTCACTGCTGCACTACTAACCGGAAATAACTACACACAAAAATATAGTGAGCTAACAAACAACGACTTTAAATCTTCTAACGTCTTCCATCCAATATCTAAAAGTAATACTGAATGAGTTTGAACTGTAGTAATCAGGGCAAATGATCAAGAAATTTTGAAATCATTTTTTTCGCAGCTGCGGAGTGATCTCACGAATTGATGTGACGCATGTCGACTAGTATCTGGAAAAAGCAGTATGGTGGCTTCTCAACATGACATCGACACAAGACTCGTTGCCTTGCTACATCTTCCTATACCACTGTACCTTTGCTAGTTGTGATCTTTCGTTGTGATTATATTTTTTTTTGTTTTAGCCTTCCTGAATCTGTTGGCTAACCTGGCTTGATTTCTTGCTTTCCACTAGTCGTCGTCTTCGGAACCTCCCCATGAAATGGAAAACAGTGGCGTTGGCTTAGACTGCTGTGGCGAAGACGGGTCCCGGCTGGAGTCACCACATGGAGCTACCCCTGATCACTCTAATTTGTCATCAGCCAGCGTAGATAATCACCACGTCGCTCTGGCCACTGCCAAAATCATCGAACGAGCCGGAATCAAGGAAAACACACTGCTACCAAATGGAAGAATAAAACACAGGAGTGACGAAAATGGACTGATAAACCATGTACTGGTTGGGTCCTCCGACACCAGCGGTCTGCTCAGCGCCGTTACAAGTGGAATCGAAGCGGATAAATATGAACGTTGTCCTACTCCAAACGCTACAAAAACTGTAACGAACAACCAGAATTCATCTACCACTAGCAACAGTAGTGGAGATTCCCATGATAAGGATGAAGAAGATGGTAAAGGTGATAAACCCTTGTCTGTGTCGATCCAATCCCGGACATACCAATCCCATGGCGACCAAGTGGACAGTATAACCCAACAGATCGACACCCTTAATATATCCACTAGGGACAACAAATCTGCCACAGATACTGCCACAAATATTATTAATACTGGTATCGGGGGGCCCTGTGGTGGTACCGAGGATAATAATGGTGTTGATGTTAAAGCCCATAGTGATGATACGGCCGGGGTGCCTTCTGCACGTGCTGACAGCACAGGCACTGTTGCAGATAATGATGATAATAATAATAATGGAGAGGGACAACTGGAGTACCGTGTTTACGAATGTGAGCTCCAAATGGCCGACATAATGCGATTAATAACCAGGGACCTTTCTGAACCTTACTCAATATACACATACCGATATTTCATTCACAACTGGCCTAAATTGTGCTTCCTGGTAAGTAGACAACGCAACACGCTTCCCTGACCCTGGCCCATAACCCCCAAATGTCCCCACTAAACCTTTTTATGTGCGATTGCGTTGTTTTTTTGTTTTTTTTTTTATCTTGACTTTTAAAAACACAAACAGAAACAGGGTTTAAATAACATTGAAATTAATGGTGATATTCAATTAATATGATATTTTTTTTTTGTTTCAACAGCCAATGATTCTTATTTTGTGGAGCCACTGGATGGTTTGTAGTATTTACGTAAACAAAATGTTCAATAGTCCAACCACTATTAATCAAACCTTTGAATTTACCTGTAGTAAATATTCTGAAACACTTATAACTCCTTTAATTTATTGTCGCTAAAAAAGGTAAGGTTATTGAAACGATGGTGGTTTACCTACCTCTAGAGTCATTATTTGTTTTCTTCTTTTAATACTAAACCTTGAAGCGTAAAATATACGTGACAAACGAACATGAGTGTTCCATGAAAAGTAATAAAAATGTATACCACTTTCTTAATGATTTTTACAAGGTTTGAAACCCAAACTGATTGCTTTTTCAGTGATCACCGTAAGAAGAGCGAACCGTTCGTCTCTATCGGTAGCCATTCTTGATTTCATTTGCAAACCATTTATTATTGGCGAAGACTCTTTTAAAAAGCAATGCCAAACAAGCATTGCTTTTATCTTTCATAGGCTCAAGATATTTTCAGACAGCGATTGAAAATTTAAGATAATTAAATCGGTTTTAGGCTTAAAATGTATGGTTTAATCATTAAAAGTAAGCTAAATTTAAAAAAAATATAGCTAACGTTTAAAAATAATTTCCCAAATGGTGACTGTTGACTGATCGCTTGGCGACACTATCTCTCTTTTTTTTTTTTTTTTTTTTTTAAATCTATGGAAAACCACTTGTGGAGACTTGTTTATTCTTATTTAATGTCCTTCTTAGTGTTTCTATATAAGAAAAACATTCCTTTTGAAAGGAAATGTGTTTAAAAACATAAATAAAACCAACATAACATGTCTAAAAAGCGTATTCAAAAACTGAATCGGATTTTAAAATCCTCATTCCATTTTTATTACGTTCAATTTTATGTTGATCCGAAATAATCCGATCATCATAACATAATACCATTTCATATAACATAAGAACTGAAGAAGACTTCGGTTGTTAAATCTGCGATTAAATGATGACACTATATAGACTGAGACTGCAGAGAAAATACGTTTTTTGGGGGGTGAATGAACGAAGGAAGTAGCAGTTTAAACACAGATTTACCCTATTTTTTACGGTTCACTATTTGTATCCACTTTTTATATTTTATTAACAACGGCCAAATTTACACTTTTTGTCAACATGTGCAGAATTTAAATTTTGTTTTTCTTGAAATAATTTTACATTTTCTGTTTTATTTAATCAATTATTGGTTAATGTTGGCTTAAGTTTAGTTTCGCTTAATATTTTCACGCCTTTAGCGTTCAAACTTAATTTTTCGTTATAGTTAGGTTTTAAAGCAGGATTTTTTTTTGTTTATCAAACCAATTATTGCAATCAAAACCTTCTAAATGCTAACTATACGAGATTTTATGTAATTACATGGATTTAAAATTATTTTTCAAATCCGTGTTATTGCATGTATGGCGAGTACTCTTTTTGTACAGTGCTGTTGTTTTTAATTTTCAGCCATGTTCTTTAATGTTTGTTTTTATTCTGTTCGTTCGATGACCTCCTCATCATTATCATCGTCGATAATATGTGCTAAAATTGAATGCACGAATATTTTCAATAACAAAATGTAAAATGAAGAATCACATGAAACACGAACCGGATATTTTCTTCAGTACGATATCGGATAAGATAATCACGTGATTAAATTCCTCATATAATGCAAAGTTTTCTTTCTATCAGTCTATATAAAAATGGTTCTAACTCCCCTCCCTCAGTTTCTGGTTTTAAATTTGAACTAAAGTCTCTTTTTCTTTTTCTCGACTCTAGAAGAAAAAAAACTACCGATGCTGTCAAAAGTTTGTTTTTAAACATGTTAAAACACACACACACCTACAGTCATGATTGGTGGCCAAAAACTAAAAGATATTAAATAAATAGTATTGAGCCAGTAAATACCTAATTCAATCGATTTAAGGTAGATGCGAAATGTATGCCTAGTTTCTTGCTGATTGAGTTAAACTTCAGTTGAATTCAAAACTCTTAAATACTTAGAAAAAGGATTGCTGTCGACAAAATATTGTAACGTCCTTAGGGCTCGTCTTACGGTCGTATTTTAATTTATTTAAAAAAATTCTTTCGATTATTGAGAGAGGGTCATATGGCCGTCTTTCGCTGTTCCCTTATCGTTTTTAAAAGTTGTATTTATAAAACAAAAAACCCAACGAGTCATTTAATCACACAATTGCTGCTATTATTGTCTACACTGGTAGAGAGAACATTGGCTTATATTGTAAATCTCGTCAAGAATAAAAGCTAGTTTCTAGCGGCTGCTTTATTCTTATACAATTCGTGATAACTAGAGTAAACATAATCAACTTTGGTTACTACCTTTTTTCTATTTTTGGGAAGACTTTGTAGTTGATGAAACCTTTTTTAATTTGTGCTTGTAAAATCTACTAGAAAGGTCTGGTCGTCGTAGTGTATTATTACAATTTACAAGTGTCTCGCTCCAACAAGAAATATTTTCTAAAAATATGATTCATTATTTGACTGCCTCACTCTTCTTTTTTTTAAATTTTTTTTCTTTTTTTTTAAAAATCCTATATGAAGTAAACTCAGTTTAAAGATCCTTGTGAGAATCTCATTCTAATTCCGTCACCAGGTGCATTCCACTTTTTGTATTGACCTTGGCCACAAAGGGATCTTCAATTGTGAGAAAGTAATGACTTTGTCAGTTTTGTACATTCATAATAAGCTTGATTTTATTGTAATAAGTACTTTTAAGTTTTATTACGTAAAAAAAAAATTATTTCACGGTATTTTCTCACGAATTCTTGAAAGTTTAATTGTATAACATAAAAGGTATTATTACACATGCAATTTCAAAACTAAGCTGATAAATTCATCAAAGAACAATTTTTATTGCTATATTTTGTTTGAGATATTGGACAAATTATTAAAAGTGATTTTATTTACCGTATATGCCGGCGTATAATTCGACCCCCCCCTCCCAATAAAAAAAAACAAACTACAATTTAGTCCAATATTTGTCAGATAAGCCGACTCGTCCACATAAGTCAGTATTGTGTCCATCAGAGTGCCAAGTTCATATGGTCTAGACCAGTGGTTCCCAACCTTTTCGAGTCGTCCCCCACTTTTGTCATTAAGATTATTAGTCTCCCCCCCCCCTTCCATTTAAGGAAGTTGCAACAAAGAATAATTTCAAATCATAGCTTCATAATAAGATTTAGTTTAATTTTATGATTGTACAGCTACTGCCGTGTATTTGTTACTCAAAGGAAGCAAGCGAAAATAATTTGATAGACTTTTATTTTTACCTATAGCCTTATTCCCCCCCCCCCAAGGGGGAATTCACCACTGATCTAGACAGACAAATATGAGCCATTATGGAAAATACTTGATGCTTAGAAAGTCGGCATACAGTACCTCTGCCAAACTAAGTTGGAGAGGTATATGTATTACCCCGTGTCCACAGGATATCTCAAAGTTCTCATTGAATTTTGTAGAATGGTGGGTCATGGGGTAAAGAAGAATTTTTTTTTTTCGATGGAGAGATATTTGTTTTTGTCTGTCCACATGATCTCTCCAAAAGTTCTGAATACAATTTAATAAAAATGTGTGCAATGGTGTGGGCTAAATTGATTAAATTTTTGGTCGGATCCATGATTTTGTTTACGATTGAGATTTTTATTATTTTTCTGCGTGAAAAGAGGTTAAAAATGAACTGCAAAAAAAAAATGCTTAATTGAAATTTGAAGGGAAGTAACTCAATATTTGAACATATTGTATTCTTGCCCCTGGTTTTCCTACAATAACAAGAACAATCCTCACCAAAATTTTTGGTATAAACCAATATGTAAATCCCTGTTTCTCTACCATGATTTAAAATTATGACCTAGTCTTGTAATATTTTATTTTCATTCAGTTTTTGATTAGTGTATGGTGTTAGCAGAGGTATGTGCTCTCTAATTTTTCTTGTAATTTAACAAGTTTTTCCCCAACTTTTGAATCTTGGAAACCTCAACCCTTTGATTCAAACTGTAAATTCCCGAAAGATGAGGAAATTTTCACTCCCACTCAAAATTTTACCCCACTTCCATGAAAGTTTTGTGATAAAACTTTAGTGAATTAATTGGGTGGGTAAGCATGATTGTACTTTTTGCCAATATTAATGCTACAATAATGGGAACAATTTCAGAATGAAGAAACACATTTCTAGAGTTGTTTTTAAAAGCAAAAGTAATTTAACCCTTTCAAAACTCTGAAGTTTCTATGACTGCTGAGATATTTATATCTCGTGGATCTCTTATAAAAATCTACTGAAACATTCTAATTTAGGTATTGGGCACCTTAACAGGTTAGTCTTGAAAGGGCTAAAGTATATACATTTATTTGAGTAAATTGTTGCATTTTATTATTAGAATACGTTGTTTACTTTCATAAGATATTTTCAACTATTTCCTTGTCTATTTGTTATTAATTTGAAAATCAACAAGAGCAAATATTTTTTAAAACATTATTCAGTTTTTCTACTAAATAATAATTTCAGTGAAATGCATGAAAGTTTTAACTTTATGCAGAAATATTTCTGGTTTGAGCGAAAAATTACTAACTTATATTTCAACCAACTTGTAACTTACTAAAATGGTGCTACCTATTACTAAGTTACTGATATCAGTGTATTTGCAAATATATTAACTTTTTATGATATTGTTGATTTTAGTAATAAGTTGTCAGTGTATAATTCTTAGCACAAAATTTGTTATATCAAAGTTCACTACTTATTTTCATTAATTTTACTTCACTGCGCAAGTGTGAAGGGGCGCAAAGTCTACAATATATTTTAAAAGAAACTTGGAATAAAACATAATAGGAAAAGTCACAACTTTGATTTTCTGGGTAGGAATAAAGTCATAGGAAAAAAAATTGTTTAATAAAATAAGTAATATTTTAATTCAATTTATATTAATTGTTATAATTTGACTTTATTTTAGGCCTATCTAAGGTGGTATTTAATTCTTCATGTTGTTGTCATTAAGTGGGTAATGAGTCACAAAATAAATAATCAAAACATTGGAGGGGAATTATTTTTGCTCCGGGTGCTGAGAACCCTTGCTACGCCACTGTTTCCCTGCAAAATTGTTTTTGCAGACTTTTTTTATTTTTACTTATTTTGAAAAAATATAATATATGCAAATTAAGTATTATCACAATTACCAGTAATGGTTAAAACCTGATAGAGGAATATACTATTAGTAGAAATTCCACAGGTGTAGACAACTAAGACATCATTACTCTCGCATATATATTACTGCAATTAAGTATATAATTTTCTTAAAGTAATTTATTACCTATGGAATGTATCTGTATTAACTATAATAACATGCAAAGGGAAAATGAAACTAAGATATGTTATTATTATTGATTACTTTTGCTATCGGTCTAAATTCCTGTAGTCTACTACTATAACTTAATTTTTAGGCTTCAAACTAGAGGGAGGGGAGTAATGAATGTTATAGTGAAGGTTGAATCCCTTTTGTCCCCCATTCAAGCATAAGCACCCTCTTCCAGTCTTACCCTTGTTCATTACATTTCAAGGGTGGGAAGAGAAAGGATGAAAGATATTCAGAGTGTGTGTGTGTGTAATCTTCATACATACAAACAAGCAGAATAACAGTACAATAAATCATATATTCTAAAGTCCATATCTCTGACTAAATGCTCACCAAAATCAAGTTACCAAACTACTGGCAGTAGGGGAAATAATCTACTGAAGACTAATGAACACTTCCATTTTACTCTCAAACTTCTTAGTTTTAACAACCAATTTATTTTAATAAATCTTTTTTTGTTCTCTTCCGTGCTAAAGTTCTCATTCTTTTTTTTAAATACATGACAAATTTCTCCATTATTTTACAGAAATTTATTTTAATCTTCACCTTGTTTATTATTAAACTAAGAATGAAATGGAGTTTTAAAAACAAGAACAGAATATATACATATAACAAATGATAGTTTACACATCAATTATTGATGATGAAATGATTATTTTAACTTGTACAGTGACAAGACTACAATATTAATAAATGCATTGGACAAAAAAACTATATTGTTGAACCTTTGTTCCAGAGATGCATAGCATCCCCATTAATGTTAGTATGTAATAAATAAGTGTGGGGAGTCATCTGATAACAATTTCTTCTTTTTTTTCTTAGAGAAAATCTGCTAGAAAATGCAAACATCTCTGCCAAATGCAAACGTTTGCGCTCAGTTTAACTGTTCACTCAGTTTTTGTATTTAATATGCTGTTTCAATTGATTTCAAAAGTAGTTCCATATAATTTGTATTAGGTATGTGCAAAAGTTTCTATCCCTCTTTTTTTTTGAAAACTTGTTTTTTACTGGAAATGTTTGCACACACCTAATAAATGACTAGATAATACATGACTCAATATACTGTGGATAGAACTTGGTTTTAACAATCTTCATAAACAAACTGGGTTACAGAATTTTCATAGCTGGCGTTTTAATTAATTT
>VCCN01000756.1:1404482-1416020 GCA_006491835.1 Architeuthis dux | reverse complement strand
AAAAATTTCATTAAAATCGAATATGCTAATTTTTGCCAAATTTTAAAATTTCCCACATGTTCATTTTCCCATGGAAATGTCCATCCATGTTATCAACATCAGGTGAATATAATTTCATTGACAAACATCTTAACTTTGATAATCAGAAACTACCACTACCCAAAACTTACAATTGAACTTTGATAATCAGACTTTGATTAAGCTGACTTTATTGTTTCGTTTCAGCTATAAAAAGTGGCTAGGAAATAGCCATTTCTGCTATAAAAATTCCTGCAATTATTTTATGTGTGATGAAAATGCCGGATACCAAACAAACTCCCATTAATATTTTAAGAAGCCAAATAACTCTAGTCTAGAATAAGCAATATTATTATAAATGAAAATAAAAACAATTTTAAAAGCTGGTGAATAAATTGCTTAAACATAATCTTTCTACTTTTGATTCTCTATTTATGTACTTGATTCCAGATTAATATATTATTCTTTTCTGTTACATATAACTCTTTTCTGTTTAGGGAATGTTTCCATTACAATATTTATGACACTTGCACAATTGTAGGTAGTAATACATCCTTGTGAGCTGACATTTGTAAGACTTTCGTCTGCTACCAATTACACTTCCTGTCACCAACATCAAGGGAGTTTGTTGATTTGACATACTCCACTACCCAAAACTTACAATTGAACTTTGATAATCAGATCAATGGTTTATCTCTCAAGCACTCAGTCAGGGAATTTTTGTGTGTATGATATAATATATAATATATATAAATTTCATTTAGTACTTCAGGAGCTATGTCTTATTAAATTCATTGTAAATGTTATGATGACAAGGTTTAAAATTTGAAAAATAGTGATCTTTGTATGGTGATTGTATTGCTTGTATCTTTCTTTTATGGTCAGATTTTTAGGATTAAATTATTTTTAAAAAATAATCTACAGAATTATTTTCTAAATGTTTGCATATATGATTGTTGGCAATACTCACTGTAGGTAAAATTATCCATTTTTGGAAGTCTTCTAATTTAGATGACATTGCACTTCTCTCTTCCTAAGTGGCCTGTTAATTGTATTAGTGGCTGATGTCTTTTAAAATATTATTATTACATGTTTAATAGATTTATTTATATTCAAATACAATAGCTATATTGGATTGGTAAATGTTTACTCATCTTCAATAGTTAAATGAGGTGAAGAAGTCATTCTTCTCCTTAAATTTAAGTTTCATCTTTTTGACTAAACCCAAAATGAAAAGTTCCCAAAGCTTTTTTTTTCTTCAGTTGAAAATCTCAAATGCTTTAGACCCATGTTTCAATGTAGACCCTACTTTCTGCTATTCAATTTAGTGAGAACTTTTCTAAAATGACCTCCATTAAAATTTAAACTCTGAATTTGTTCAATATTCACTCAAATCTTTTAACAAGATTTCTGTATATTTGTTCTCAAGTCATAATCTTTTAGCATCTATTGTTACAGATGTTACAATTCCTGTGAAAATAGTAAAGGCATTTGCACCAGCTAAATGGCATCAATTATATGTACCCCCAAAAGGTTATAGTAGTTGACCTTTTTGACTAGAATCTACAATTTGTCATGGTTGTTGAAAATTCACCCATTTCCCTTCAACATGTGATAGACCTTTTTATTATTATAATTTTCCATTTTGTTTAAATCTTTAGAATCTACCAGTCAAATCGTTTGAGTTTAGATTATTTGTCTCCGTTTGCCAAGATGTAAACATCAGTCAGCTATATTGAATGGCGCAGTTCTCTACAGTCATTTGCCAAGTATAACTTTGGTTTTATGAACAATTTGACTCTTTGCATTCTATTATTATTGCTGACTACTGACATAAATTTATCATCTTAACACTCTGATTGAAAACTTTGTTTGTGCACTTTTTAATTGTTCTTTTTTTAAATTGATAACCATTATTATTTATAATTTTTGATAAAGTATAACTGCAAAACAAAATAGCAATAATAGTGATATTATCTTAATTTTTTTTTTCTTATCAGATGAAGCATTGTCAACCATTATTGATTTTTGACTAGTATTTCTTTCATTTTAATTATAGTTGCTTTTCATAGCAATTACTCAAACTGTTAGTCTACGGCTGTTAGTAAACAGCATGGATCAGAAATAAAGGATAAGCTCTCAGTGAGACTCAAAGTCACATCCCTATTTCCTTGGTTGACAATGGTTCATCTAATAAAAATAAAATAAAATTCACTTTCCAATGATATATATATATACACACCTCCATTGAGAATTAATTCCACAATCCATAGACTGTGGACTTGAAGTTTTCTTGTTAAATACTCAACACCTTCAATAGCTTCACATTTTGGACTGTAACCTTTTAAGTCCAATTGACAAGATACACTGTTGGAAAGCTGATGAAATTCTCTTTCTAACGATTATATATCCTTCATGAATTAAATCCATAGACTTTGGCCTATAAAATATACTTGAAATGTCCTTGTAAAATGCTGAGATACCTATAAATTAATTACTTTTATAGTAAAATAAAGGGTATTTTATGAATTCCTCATATCTGAAAACCATGATTTAGCTTTTTAAAGTTCTCAGATATGTCAATTGGGAGACAAGATATGAAATTCTGTGGATTTTTTTGTGTGTGTGTGCTGGCATCCATTTTGTTTATTGAAATGAGGTAGTTCATCCCAACTTTTCTCTGACAAAGGATATACTAAGGAACATTTTAGTACCCTATTCATAGGATTGGGGGGGGGGCAGGACTATCAGATCTGATCTTCACCAAGAGCTTATTCTTTATTTGCAATCCACACTGTTTCCTAACAGCTGTTGACATTTGAAAAGCGACTAAGATTAAGATGAAAGAAATACTAGTCAAAAATTAACTATGGTTGAAAATAGCATCAAATTTGCTATGCTTGATTGTTTCATCATCTCTATCTGCTGTAGAAGAAATCAGACTTTAATCATCTGCTCTTGTAATAGAAACCAACCAGATGATTGTCCAAAATGGCATCTTAAGTCATACTAACAATCTGCAGATGTCCCAGGGGAAAATGATCTGGTTATTGCGTGATGGAGCCTCTATAACAAGCTAAATTCAGACCTTCCTAATGGCAGGATTATTTATGTATGGATCGGGAGTATCTGCTCTCTGCCTAGGATCAAAGTGTCACTCCCCAGCCCTCTGCCATTGATCAAAGTATAGTATCTGTGCACACTAGCAGAAGTTATAGATATAGAAATGAACAGAAAAAGTCACACTCCTCATTATATAGAGATTATCTTTTGCTGAATTCAAGTCTGTTCTTGTGAAGCCTTTTCATGACAGCCAGAAAAATAAGTATTTTATAGAGAATAAACATCCTCTTATTCAATATAGAATTTTTCTCCCTCTCTCCTTTTGATCTACATAATATCCCATTTGGCATTTAAAAGCCTGAAAAGTCACATTCTCAAAGTAAATGTCATATTTATTAACTACATGATATGCACATATAATTCCTAGCAACTGTAACTTATTTGTACAAATCAAATGCAACATGTGACATGCAATGCTCATTTTGCATCCGGGGGGGGGGATACTCAACACTTATAATGATTTTTATCCAGGCTGACTCCCAGCAATACAGGAAATTAATATCTTTTTTTTTAAACCACAAGTTTTGATTATTTTTGAATTCAAACTATAACATTATAAACAGCAATGTTCATGGAGTCTCTACTTTCCTCTCTTTTCGCCTCTTGATAGGTTTCTCACTGTCCATATTTTATGTATAAAGCCATACTTTTGGAGTGCCTAGTGAAGATCAACCAGCTTGCTTGTACAGAATATTTATCACCATCCCCACCCCTCATTGAATTGCTTTTGCTTTTCACTTTATTTTAGGTTTTGCCTTTTTTTCCCACTTTTTTCAGTCTTTTAAATGCCAGAAGCAAGTTTAAATAAATGTAAATATTCAAAGTTTGGCAGATTCACAATAGATTTTTTTTCTTTCTTTTAACATAAAATAGTGTGTTGCATATAAAGCTTGCTAAAACTCACTCTATATACTGGATGTGAATACAGTTTGAACTGGTTGTATTTATTGTCTGTAGCTTATTCTTACTAAATTCAGTCTGATCATACACTCCTTTCGAGCGCATTAATGGCTTTGATTTGAAAATATATTTATTGACAAATGTTTACATTTGCAAATGCTGCACATAGACCAATGGAATTTTGGTTCAATTCACCTTAATGAAGGATTTAATTAAAGACTGTGTGTGTGTGTGTGTGTGTACCAAGTTTTATTTAACTTGGAAAAGCTTTCTCAGAAATATCTTCAGTCAGTTGTCTAACAGTTTATGATTTTCAGGGACCTTTTGCTGCGCAGTAGGGTTATTTCTAGGCAAGATAGAATTTGGTGAGTGACCTGAGCAGTCACCACATTCAGTACACAATTGAAGTTCTTGAACACAGGTGTTCTGTCAAGAGAGAAGATTCTTACATCATCACAAGTAATTATGACAGTTTTTCCAGCTTTATTACTTGTTTTCCACTCATCAAATCCACTAAATTCAACTAATCCTCAATTTTTTTTTTATCAAACCCTGTATTTAAATATACTATTATTACTGCTACTTGGCCTTTAAAGGTCATTGTTGGACATAGGCCTTCCCCAAGTTTTTTTGCTCTCACTATGCCAAAACCTTCTGAACTTATCACACCATCTTAATTTTGCTGTCACAATTTCACTTATGATCTCTAGGGATCCATGTTGTGAATCGCAATGTCTGATATTCTTGCAACATGGCCTGCCCATTGCTATTTAAGTTTGCTAATGGCTTCTAGGATATCCCTGACAACTTTTCTCTCTAATAATTGTGACTTTATTATTGAAATTCTTTGTTTTTCTACAATTTTAAAAAGATGTATTAATATTGACAAGAGCTTCAAGAGACATGCATTTATTTGATAAATGTAAACTAAGCTATGAGACAATTGAACCGTACCATTTTCTTTTTCTTTACCACTTAAGCAATTCCTTTCTACCATAATTACAAAATGGTTTGAACTGTCAATTATTTTACAGGTATGATCTCAATCTTCTTCAAGGATTGGTGCTGCTATATGGGAGGTAGATTTGTAGAGCTCCTCACTCTCTCGTGGCTCATTATGGTATACTTGTGACCAGAAGACTGGTTGTGGAGCAGGATACAGTGAAGTGTTGACATGCTCTTTGAGTGCCAAATAGCACCCATGGCAGGCAGCCAAGAATGAAACTGTTTCATAAGCTCCACTCTGTTGTTCAATTCACCAGACACTCTCAGAATAATACCTGAAGAATCTGTGCCCCAAAATGTATAATGTCTGGTTCCAGAGGATGGATGCACATCACAATTGCACCACGAGGGGTAGAGTTGGAAAAGTCATGCTTGCGGCTCACGACATGCAAATTTCATTGTCATAACTTCTGAACCGTTTGTCCAATCAAGCATAGATTTTCAGAGTTGATTTGTCTCTAGAAAGTGTGTCACCTACTGAAATTTCATCAAAATCTAAGATGGTACCCATGGGGACTTAAGAAATATTAGATGATTTGATATGGAATGAACATTAAAATATAAGTATCAAAATATTTAAATTTCATTTCTTTGTTAATCAAATGTTTATAAGTATCGCTGAATTGGCTACACTGAGCATTACGAATAAAGTCTGTCCACTCACAAGCTTGAACTCTAACCTTGACTAGTATTTCTTTCATCTTAATTTTAGTTGTTTTTAATTTGCAACTACTCAGACCATTGGTCTATGGCCACTAGTAAACAGTGTGGATCAGAAGTATAGGATAGTCTCCTGGTGAGACTCTAACTCGCATCCCTTTTACCTCAGGAAACCTGGTTATCCATACCAGCTGCTCTGCCGCTTGAGCTACAAGAATTTTTATGGCTGGCAGAAGATCATTACTAGCGACCGTGGCAACTAAACTTAAAATGAAAGAAATACTAGTAAAAAATTAATGGTGATAATCAATCTTCCCTCTAATTTTTTGTAGTCAGTAAATATCTTTTGCGCAATTTTATTTCCTGTGTCAAGTATATGTGCACTGTTGAATTAGACATATTTTTCAATACAACCTAAGCTATCTACAGAATTTGAAATCTTTTGTGTGCTGGTTGCAAGACATTTGTGTGTGCACACAGCTTAGAGGGAACTATGGTGGTAATGCTTCATCTAATAAAAAATAAAATCAAGATAATGTTACTACCCACCCAGTATATTTATATGTATATGGGATGTATCTATCAATGGGTAATGGCAATATTGGTTGTCTGCTGCTTTCTTTACTTACAAATGAAGTTGTGTATTGCCATTTGTTCTCTGCAATTTCACACAAGTGATATATTATTGCTTTGTGCTGGTTTTAAAACCAGTCTTCCTTTTCTTGTCACATTACCATAAAAACCACTAAATGATGATTGATATAGAATACCACTTCTTCCTTTGCTCATCCCTGAATCTTATAGTCTGTAGTAGTTCCCTCTGCCCTTTAATACATTCAACTAATTTGTCCTTGCATCTATTTACTTTCCTGCTATTAAATTGCTGCTTGGGACAGGCTCCTAGTAGAATTTATAGATTTTGGTGCAAAACTGAGTAGCAGCAGGAGAATAGGAGCATTTTAACTGCAGAGAGGGCCATGAAGTGAATGGCCAATGCTTATCTTAACATGTATGATATATTATTGTTTATATCTCACATGAAAACTTACTGTATTTGATGGCCAAAAAATGGCTCAGAAGTTAAATATAACCTTCATTGTCCAGAACTTGAGGAGTTAAAAAAAACTGGGTGATAATTCAGAGAAATGCATTGTTTTTTTTTTTTTCTTCTCTTAATATTCCCTGCTAAAATGGGGGTGAGTGGGGGTCTATATGCCATCAAATACATAGTCACTTTTTGTAATATTTTATTTATTTATTTTTTCATTTAAACATATTTAGAATTAAGGTGGAAATTTAGTTTTGAATAAACTAGATAAATCAAGCCAATATGTGATTCATTAGGGAAAATACTCCTATCTTAAAACACATGGGAAGAAAACAGATTTCACTTTGTTCTGTTTGCAAATGTATCAAACAGGTCTTCCTTTTGTTCCTTAATTTTTTTAAATAACCCATGTTTAAATAACTAAGTAAAATAAGGTTCAAATGATAACAATTGAATAATATGGTCTGCTCATATAGTGTAATGGTTAGCACATCTGCTTCACACGCAGAAGGTCCCAGATTCAATTCCCGGTGAGTGAAGAGTGGAAAACTCTTCATTGGGACAAATTTCAGCTGCTAATTGAGTACACTCTAAGCTGTGTGATTAAAGTGGCAGTATACCTTCAGTGGACTTTCATTCTGCCAAGGGAATGGTCATAAAACTTGTAAGAATAAAGTCCAGTCTAGTCTAGACTTGAAACTTGCAAGGATCACTAAGCTGATGCAAGCAAAGTAAACCGGGACTTTGTCACCAGCCGTTTATACTCCAGTGGGAATTGTCTCAGTGACAGGGCACTTTACCTTACTTTGCAAGATGGTATTGTGTGTAGAAGTTTGTCAGTTAACATTTGTCTTGAACTCTTAGAGATCAACTCTGCTTGTACAAGCAGACATTTGAATATTTGAAAAGAATTAAGCTTTCAGATAAGATTTGATATTTTCTATAATTTTGATAAGGGTCATTAACATTCAAATAGTTCTTTGGACGATTGAACTCCTTCTTGTTGTTTGTGTTGTTAACACAGCCTTTTGGCTGATCAATGCTTCGGCCTTCCTCAGGTGTAATATATGTAATGTCTTTTTAATTTCAAAGGGGGTAACCCTTATAGCGTAAGGAAGAAGAAACACCCAAATCCTACGCTATAATAACTATTTGAAGATTAGTATTGATCATTTGAAATTATTCATTGTTGATATTGGACTGATGTGAAAAGGGCATTCGAAGAACAAAAATAAATCTAATAATATCTTTGCTGATACACAAGCGTCAAGATTTATTTGAGTGCTGATTTCTTTTCTAAAAGTGCAACAGCCAACAGTAATGTACAACCTTTGAATAAAGAATAGACTTTCACATATTATTTTATAACAAACTGCCCATAAACTGTAGTGGGCATCAGTAGGTCCATGGCCTAATAATGAAAAAAGCATTTTACACAAAAAATACTTATTTTTCAACATAATCTTTTTCCTTGTCAATGCATTTAGTCCAATGCTTCTCCATAGATCACATAGATGAACATTATACAGTGAAAATTCCAGATCAAAACTCGGCTAATAGCATGGCTCTTTTTACTACCATCCCGGAAAAGAATTTTAATCGTCCCAAAAACAATCACCAAAATTCTGGGACAGAAGTGATTTTAAATAGAGAAAGAATTTTCTTTTTCTTTTAAGAACACATTTTTACCGTCCCCCAGGACAACGTTAATTTCGAGCCCTGACTAATAGCTATCAAACTGTGGACTTATTGATCCACCCTCATCATAGTTACTTTGTAAAGCTTATGCATGACTTTTTTAAAGCAGTCATCTAAGCCCCAGCCAATGACAAAATACAATGTTGGCTAAAATGATGAAAGCTTCATTTATATAGAGATTAGGCCTTATTATATATGGCAGATGTAAGGGAGATATTTTCTTTCTTTTGTCAAAATATTGCTTCTAATTGGATTTTGCAGTTATTTTTCCACATTTTGGAGTGAGCGTTGACTCTGACTCGGTTGCTCCTTTGTCGCCATTTCTTGAATGATCCATGGAGATCCATTCATTGTTTCTGTAGCAATCGAGGGTTTTTACGGGACTGCAGTACTAGCCCGACGCCCAAGATGGACTGGGCTAAAGGGCTTCAACTGCCCTGCTTTTTGTCCATGGCTGGGGGAGAAGTGGATTCATACCTTCCCTAGTGCGAAGTGAACGCAAACAGCCTTGGCCAGAATTTGAACTCTGTTCCATTTTCCGTACGAGTAACTTCAGTTAATGAAACGGGGTGCTTTAGCTTTTGAGCCTCTTTGCAATGGGATTGTGGATCTGATTAGTCCTTTAGCTTGCGTGCCGATCATCTTTAGCAAGTGAGTTTTTACCAAGTGGGATCGCAAGCCCCACCCTGTTTTTCCTTTTTTTACTCATAGCTTGGGGGGAGGAGTTTAATTAGTTGTCCTTCTTCTAGACTCGTTGCCAACCAAGGCTAGAGAGCCCAGTCTGCCCTGTTATTTTAACTATAGCTGGAGGGAGAAGATCTGGATTCATGCCTTTCCCAAAGATATTAGTGCAAAGTGACCAGAATTTGAACTTTTGCTCACCTATTTCAATTTTTGTGCCGGTAATCATTATGTCACTCTGACCTTGCAATGTAATAGGAAGACTAAATAATATGCATCAATGTATCATGTTGGATCAAAATAAATGGCTGTTTTGAACCACCTTTTAAAACGTTATAACTTGACTCAAACACAACTGTATTAGTCAAAGTAAGTACCATTAGAATTGACACAATGTTGCCAACAATTCAGCAGTGAATTTATTCCATCTCAATAAAAACTAGGGTCACAGGAGTTGACAAACTGCTAGAAGGTATTTTCAACCTGGTTTGCATTGCACATTTTGTAAGGGTATGGGTTGGAAGCAACATCTCTTAACCAAACCAAGGATTGAACTGTTGCAGTTAGAATTCCAAATTTGTTATCGTGCCTTTAAAACCCAAGCAGAATTGGCCATCAAATCCTGAACCTCACTAGTTTCAGTCAAATATTCTAATCATTTTCTGGTCCAATTGTGATGACATTCCGCTTTTAGTATCTGCTTTTTCACGTTGCATTGTGTAAATAATTGATGTATGAGAATTAGTTATTCTGATAATTCTATCAGAAGCAATCTCTTGTGGCTTGGTTTTAAAAGGACATGGCAAAGAAAAAATAACCTGATCATTCTCTTGATTAATTTGATATTAATACATTAATTTATTTTAATTTTGGAAATTGAAGCTTTTAGAATTACAAAACTACAAATTCTAGTTTTAATTTTGGCTGCCAAGTTTTCCCCTTGTGCATTTCATTTCAACACCATTATAAGAGTTTTAGAATATTAGAGAGAAAAAATGCCCAAAACCTTTCAAATTTCTAAACATCATTTTTCTCTCCATATTTTTATTTGTAAAAGTGAAAATTTAGATATTACTGAAATATTCCTGACATTGTATATGTAGGCTTATTGGGGCAGGTTTTCTTTTTTTTTAAGTGGGAGATTTTTATGCTCATGAAATCAAGATTAAAAGTTATCCTGTATTGAAAGAAACTGGCTGGCTTGCTGGTCGCCAGCATCTCAAAGGCTTCTCTTTCTTTTAGTTGCTATCCTTGTGGATAGGGTCCTATCCCTGGTTTGACGACCACTTATCCTCAATCCTACTCTTTAGCAGAGAGGAATTGAGTACCATTTTTAAAAAAATTTGTTATGGTCTTTGGTATGACTCGGCCAGGGATTGATCCCCAGTTGCATACGGCACCTTGTATTCCCAGACAGTCACCCATCTAGGTAATGACCAGGCTCGACGTTGTTTAACTTACAAGAACTGGTGTTCCCAACAAGATGTGACCGTATCATAGAACCTACTAGAATTCAAATACATTTACTCCATTGAGAAAAAAAAAAGATATTACATTTTGATCTTACCCACAGGTAAATGGGCAGAAAAGAAGGATTTTAGGAAGGACTTTCTGAAATAAACTCAAATGAACACATTTACCCAGTTTGTTTCTGTTATTAGGTTTATCTATTTTATACTTTGTCACTGCTTAAAATAAAACCTCAAATTTTAATGATCTTGAAAGTTATTTTAGCTCCAACAGCAGAGGCATAGCAAACAGAATTGGCAGACCGCATTCGAGTTTCAGCTGAGGCTGTTTATGTTCACTTTGCACTAATGCCCTTGGGAAATGCATGAATCTACTTCTCCCACCAGCTATGGGTAAATAGCAGGGCAGGCCATGTAAAGCAGCCCATCTAAGAGAAGGTTACTCTGACAGAAAAAACCTACAGCTTAGCAGTTACCATAGCTGGTTCCCAACCTTGGGTAAAGGAGGGGGTTGGGCACTGTTGGAGTCTACAACAATAAACAACAGCAGATAATCTTATTAGCGTGTATTTATAACCGATATGCGTATAGTGTATGCATTCATTTGGTTTTTTACACAGAATATAATACTATCTGCCTCTCCCAAAAGCTAACCTACCAACCAAGTTCTTCATTATGTCTGGGTTCATTTTACTATCTACCAACCATTAGTTTACTAATCAATACAATATGTTCCTACCAAATAAATAAATAAAGGCATTGTTTATTAAGTAAAATATTGAAAGAGTTAGCCCAACAGCTGGTGGCAATTGCTTTTGATTTTCAATTTATACAATTGGAAAAAAGTTATGGTTAACTGATTCATCACAAGCTTGTTTAAAATAAATTACTAGCCTGTAGCAAGTGTGTTTGCTGCCTGGGATATATATATATATA
>VCCN01000756.1:1370445-1393305 GCA_006491835.1 Architeuthis dux | reverse complement strand
TAACATTTCCCTACCGTGATTTGAAATCATGACCAAGTGATATTATCAGTTTGGTTTAACGTGACAGGATAGATAAACAGTGAAGAGTTTATTCCCCTAAATTAGGTGAGGATTGTTTTTCCATTGTAACAAGAACAAAGTCGACTTGGACTGGAGTTTGACAAAATTTTAACATAAAATAGACGAAAAAATATTAATGCAGCGGTACAAAATAGCTATTTTAGTGGCATGTAACTAAACTTTTTAAAATAAGTTTGTTCAATTGTGCCAAAATTAAATTTCTAAATGATGATCTGAACATATTTGTTATTTTGATATCATTAAAACCCATAAGAACCCAGACCCATTTCTACTTGAAGGAACATTATGTGGGATTCTGAATAGGCAAATTGACGCACAGTCACATAACTGCACCAAGATGTTCAGTAGATGGCACTTAGTACACTTCATGAGTTAAAATCAAGCATAAAATATAATATTATATAAGAGACTGTGCAGATCAATTAAATTGTATGTGACACCGGTGTCACTGTGCATGGAAAAGACTTAATTTTAGCATTTAAAACATTAATAGTTGTCATTAAAAGTAGGTGAAATGTTTGGAAATCCGCTATTGAAGAAAGATTGTACAAACAATACAATACTTTTATTCAAACCTATGTCAGATAAAAGTTTATTACCAAAATGTAATCTTTGAACAGTTTTAATGTTGCGAAAAATGTATATCAACTGTTTAAAAAAAATTAGGTTTTTTGAAAACTAGACTGAATACATGGTTGAAAACTTTTGCACACATTTAATATTTTTGTTTTCTTGATGGATATGGAAAATTCCAAGTAAAATATCTTTGGTATCATAGTAACTGATAAACTATCATTCTCCAGGTATATTGCCAGTGCTGCTGCTAAGGCGAACAGGGTGCTAGGACTGATTAAGCATACCTTTTCATATATAGACAAGGACTCGTTCCTTATACTATGTAAGACTTATGTCTGTCCACTCCTCAAGTATTGTGCACAGGCTTAGTCACCGTGCTTGGAGAGAGATAAAAATCTTTTAGAAAAAGTCCAGAGACAAGCAACTAAGTTAGTACCGGAGTTATGAGGATAGGCTAAAAGTGTTAGGATTAACATCGTTAGAAAATAGGAGAGATCAGGGAGACTTAATAGAAATGTTTAAGATTATGCATGGTTTAGAAGTAGTAAACCCTGATGTATTTTTTACTGGAAGGGGGTACAAGGGACTGAGAGGCCACACATATAAGGTAGAAGTAGATTGAATATCTGGTAGGACTTTGGAATAGATTACCGGAATATGTAGTGCTATCAACAGATATAATTGATTTTAAGAAGAATTAGTGTTTATTACACCACCACAAAAGGTTTAAGGCCCTAGACATTGTGTAAATATGATTATGACGTGTGCTTGTATATACAAATTGTATACCTTTTTTTCACACTAAAATAAAATGTTCTTTTGCTACCGCTGATAATTAAGAAACAAGATTGAAATTGTGTTCTATTTAACTTTGGTGACCAATTGATTCAATGTTTTTCTTTCAGTGTATGGATGGTAGCAAATGTGTTGGAGCCATAGTATGCAAGCTGGACATTCACAAACGAGTTATAAGAAGAGGATACATAGCAATGCTTGCAGTAGATGCTGAATATAGAAGGCGAAAAATAGGTAAGGCACTTCATTATGTGGACATATGTATGAAAACGGGCAAATGGAATCGTTAGAAAAACTTTGGGTCAAGTCAACAGTAGAAGAGCAGAATAATTAAAGAATGTTGCTTAACCCTTTCAAGACTAACCTATTAATGTGCTTAATGCTTGAATTAAAATGTCCCAGTAGACTTTTAAAAGAGATCTACTGGGCATATATATCCCAGCAGTCATAGAAACATTGGGATATGTATGTCCCAGGTATCTCAAAAGGGTTAATGCTCATTAGACAGTGAAATGATTTTTTTAAGTTATAGGATCTTGAATGGGTTCATGGCAGATATTCAGCTCAAGTTATGTTAATGTATTTTCCAAGTTTAAAAAGATTCACTTTTCCTCCACATCCTTTTGGGTAAATTAAAGTTTGGCTAAAAGCTAAAATGAAACACTGAAAAAGAAAATTAATAAAATTACTGCTCTGAATACTTTTTAATTTTAACCAATTATGGCAAGTCAGTGCTTTAATCTGCTTTTATTGACTTATAGTGAGGAATTCCATCGAGAATCTTGGGCTATAGTCCCATTGTATATCTAAAAGCTAATGTATTTATTACACTTCCCTATAACTATGCTTTCTCATTCTGTCAGCTGCTGTAGTGTCTAATTTTATTATATATATTGGTATAGATGCCTCTCTAACTAGGTTGGACAGACTTCTATCTCTAACTTTTTTAGGTAGTATCACCAATTTTAAAAGATTATGAATAAAATTCTACAGATCTCAGAAAAATATTTTTGTTCATTATTAATTTTGAATTCAGTTTTTCTATTTCCTTGCCTTGAAAAGCTCTAATCTTTTTTCCATACCAATGACTTTTGCTATTTTACTTTTACAAATTCTCTCTTCAATAACTTTGACTTGTGCATCTTTAAGGCAATATGAACAGCTACACTAATGCGTTAGACTCAGTTTCTGTCTTGCAGTACTGAGCAGAAGATGTGCTTATTTTGTTCCGCTATCCAAAGTAGCAGTCCGCTCGTATGATGTAATGGTTAGCACGTCTGCCTCACACACAAACGGTCTGGGTTTGATTCCTGGTATGAGCAAAGAGTGTGGAAAACTCTTCATTAGGACAAATTTCCCTGTGCACACTCAGCAGCTAATTGAGTACACTCTAAGCTGTGTGATTAGGGTGGAGGTATCCCTTCGGTGGACTTGCATCTTGCCAAGGGGTGGTCATAAAATACTTGTAGGAATAAAGTCTTAGTCTCGACCAGACTTGAAACTTGCACGGATCACTAAGCTGACGCATACAACAGAAACTGGGTCTTCGTCACCAGGTGTATACTCCATTGGAAGTTGTCTCTTAAGAGACGGACGCTTTACTTTATCCAATGTAGCCTTCCACTAAGTATTTATTCCCAATAGATAATCAACTTGAAACTAGGTTGTTTTGTTTTTTTTCGTTTTGTTTTTTAACCTAGTAGTACGAATTTTACAAGGTCTTATTAATATTATTGTACCTGCCTGAAATCTTTTGTGTGGTAAGAATGTTCACCAACCTGGCCCTTAGAAACATATGTTAGTCTAACCTTTGAGTCAAGCTATCAAATGCTAGGCTGTGCATTTTTGTTCTTCTGTTTCCATTAAAATGCTTTTTGCTAGAATCACCAAAAGAAACCATTTACCTTGTGTACAATTCTTTTTTAATTTTTTTTCCTCAGGTTCCAATTTAGTGCTGAAAGCCATCAGAGCCATGTTAGCAGATGGTTGTGATGAGGTGAGTCTTACTAGGAGAACTTTTTAACAAGATATATGCCAGATAGTAAGACGAATGGTTTACAAGGGTATTTGGAGGGCAACTCATCCAAGCCCCATAACTGTCCATATCAAGCTTCAGTAGATGGGCCCCCTCCTAGTCATTTACCAGCACATTGGATGCAGTGTAATATCTGCTTTGTTTTTGGGTTTTTTTTTAAAATTAAATATCCTACTGCCATATACAGTAGTTAACTTCTTTTTTTTTCTTTTCTTTTTCTGAAAATATGAGCAACATAAATTATTATAGAATCGGTGTATACACATTTGATTTATTTATGATAAAAGATTGAGTTATTACTTCATAAGTTCTTCTTTTTAGCATTGTTTATTAATCTTTCTTTTTAAAAGTAATAATGATATTGGTTTTGGACTAATCAGATACCAATTATTATTTTGCATTTAAATAGACTTTTTCTCTTTGCTGTCAAGAGTTATCATCTTAATAATCAACACGGTATTAGGTTCCACCTGTACCATGTTCCTGTTAACATTTGATTGGGATACTGTATATGCCAGACATTTAATTTGCAAATATTACACTGGTTTACATGGGTGTTTGGAGGACTACCCCTCACTAAAACTCATCCAGTCCCCATAACTACATATTGAGCTCTGGTAGATGGCATCCTAGTCATAATACAGTGTAATACTTGAAATGTACGGTTATGGTATTGCTGTAAATTAATGTAACTAGGTATAAACTGAGAAACACATTAAATTATAATAAGACCTTGAACAGTGTGGGTTTGAGCAATATTGAAAACTTTGGAACGAATTAACTGCACTATTCAAGGTATACCTCCTATACGATAACATACATTGGGTGTTCTCATATGTCACCCACTTGGAAGGCTTATGATAACTCTTCTAAATGCTGGTTTATAGCTGAAGGAATTCTCAAATGATCACCCCTTTGGTATTGATCAAATTATGGAATGGGACCTTCTGTTTGAACCATAGACAGAGGAAGCCATCTATTATGATTACGGATAATGTTATCAGTTATTGTTATAAAAATCAGTTGGTCCCAAACATTTGATATGAATTATTGATAATTTTAAATAAAGTTTTTTATAACAATGAATTTAATAACATAATGAATTCATAACAATGAATGTAAATTGTTCCAATTGATATCCTTTGCTTATTGTTATCTAAAAGACCCAGTCCTATAGTGATCGCAATAAGCGTCTTTTGTGTCCGTATAAAATATTTATTTTCTCTTCTGCTGTTTTTCTTACTTATTTTGCTTTTCTTTTCTTTTCTTTTCCAAGGTGGTGTTAGAAACGGAAATCACGAACAAAGCTGCTCTGAAACTCTATGAAAATCTCGGCTTTGTACGAGACAAGCGACTTTTCCGCTACTATCTGAATGGAGTGGACGCTTTACGGTTAAAACTTTGGTTGAGATGAAAGACAGTAAATAAATTATTTCTTAGAGGAACCCTGCCATAAATTAATTTTTTTTTTTTTTTTTTTTTTTTTTTCCTCCATCTTTGGCAGATTAAAAAAAACCTACAAAAAAAAAGATTTGTAATTTCCATGTGAAACTCGGAAATCAGAACTGCGGGCGGATCATTCCTGTTGCTAGTGAATCTTTCTCCCATCAGAGATGGACAGAGAGGAGGAGGAGAGAGATTAAAAGGGGAGGTTTCTGTTGACCCCAGGTACTCTCTTTACACCTCCCTCTTTTCCATACTCTCTCCTTCTCTTCATCCTCCTCCTATCCTCTTTATTTCTGTCTTTCCATTGAACCACTCCCTTTCTTCCCAGGTCCCCTGGCTGTGGTTATATATTGAAATACACCTGCTGCTGCCTTTGTTACCTGTTATCAATCAAACGGCATTGGCAGTACAATCTGGTGTAAGCGTTGACAATTTTATTCCTGCTGGTGCACTCAAAAAAAACAAAAAAAATAGTCTGACATTGATGATTCCACATTTTACAAACTCTGGAGATCTGGTTTTGTCCCATTTTAAAAATGGCTCAGTTTCATTGATTTAAAAAAAAAAATATATATATTGGATTGAATTTATTAAAATAGCTGATGAAATGGGAATCTTGATCCTTTTGTTATTTATTTAGTCAATTTTTCTTCCTCCTGAAGGAAAATTTACTAATTAATGTGATTTCCTCTTCTTCTGTTGTTGTTGTTTTTTTGTTTTTTTGGTGAATGCGAAATCCAGATGCATTTCTACAGAAATCTTTTACTGCATTTGTATAATTTTTATTAGGTTTTATTTTCCTTTTAAAAGAAAAGCCCCAACTACAACAATAATCTTTTGGAAGTTGAAGATGACAAATCCACTTTAACAGTGATTCCACTTACCAAACTCACTTTTTTAGGGTACACTTTGTTGACCATTTAGGACCTCACCAATCCGGAAAGAGAGACTGGTCAAAATCTGGTGCCTTTTGTCAATTACAGTGAAGGAAAGTTTCATAGAAAATTTCATATAAATTGTGCATTAGTTTTTTAGTTATGGACAGTTGGATGCTCAATACTTAGCTGGTACTAATGACTCTAAACATCTTTATACTTCTTCTTGTGCTACTGATAGAACATTTGACCTTTTATCTTCAGAATAATGCTCATTTTCTGTCTGTTGTTTCTTTGAATTCCACACCATGAAACCTTGCATTTGTAAGTTATTTTCTACAAAAAAATGAATGAATTGGATCAATAAGTGAAATCATTCAATGCTCCTTACTGTCTTTCTTGATCTCCGGTCTCAGATGTCTTCAAACACCAAAGAGTGTGGCAAACAAATTTTCAGACATATCAGATTCATCGCTGAAGATTTTAGCCAATAAAAATGATTTCTGGAATGAGTAAGTTGTTTGGGATCAACCAAAAAAATAAAAAAGCATACTTAGGAGGTGGAACCACTGTTAAAATTTCTGGATGTTTGTTCTATAACACTGGGTGTCCCAAAAGTCACATGGGGCTTTGATTTGTCCCTTTAAGTAACTGACACACATCTTGCCCCCGAGGATTGGTAGAGATGACCCCTTTCATGATTTTCAGAGTATCATGTACATAGGTATACTACAGAAGCTACCGTTCACCTTGTGAAAATGCAGACCACTTCCTTGATATTCGATACAAATCTGCATGGCTGGTAGGCCAGTAATATGTATCGCTTTGCTACTACCCAACATTCTATTTCAGGATGTGTTGTCATTAAAATGTGTTAGAGAATCATTGTCTTTACTAATTGAGCCACAGTCTCTACTTTTATGAAGAATAAATTGCTTTAAAGTTTGGCGGGGGGAGAAAAAAAAAAGACAATCACTTATAACTGTTTCAACATTAATGGAATTCATTGTCATTTCTTAGAACAGAAATGGCTAGATAGATAAACTGACGCAAACACTTTGTGTATTTAGCTACATAAAGTATTATGTCTGTCTCTCAGCTAATGATTTTTCTAGTCATTGTTTTTTTTTTTCTCTCATTGCTCGTTCATCTTCTTTATTTGGAAAACTTGTTTTGAGTTTTATATTTTTAATCTGCTGTAGTTTTAACCTTTTCACTAACTTTAGTCACATTTCCTAGCAGACCACCATGTTTGACTAATTGAATAAAGATGTCCTGTTACTGGTGAATTTTTCTCCCATCAGATGTGGAAGGAGAGGAGATTACAGGATGAGACTTCTCAATTTGGGTGAATAAAATTTGACATGAAAGTTACCCAAATCAATTAAAGATGTTTTCTTGTTTTTCAAATTCTTTTTTTTTTTGTAAGCTGAAAATGGCATGAGGCAAACAGTAGCAATTAGCTTTAATTTATATAGGAAAGGTTTAAATTTAAAAAATTTTTTTAGCATTCCCAGATCCAAAATGGTGATATGTTAGTAGTCAGGTTGGTAGGGGAAAGAGGCTGTGCACCAGCTTGCTGCAAAACACGCTGATATTTTTAATTTATTTTCTTTTTTTTTGTAAAAATGAATGGGTGAACTTTCAAGAAGTGGGTGATACCATTACCATACTTGGTGAGCAGGCAAGGCCCATTTAGACAAATTCCAGTCTTTTGGAACTCTGGTACTGACCCTATTCCTTATAGGCATTTCCCACAAAATCTATGGTTAGAGTGGAGGATATAAACAGATTAGCTATTTTCAGTGCCCTTTTCCTTCATGATGGCTTCTGAAAATGCATATAGGCTTAACATCAAATTCTTGTTGTCTAATCTTGCTAATATGTGTTTGCATTGCAGAAGAGTTGGCACGGCCCCTATCTGTACCTTTTTACTGAGCAAATTAAAAAGTAAGGCAACTAAATCGCTTATATAGTTACAATATTGAGCCACAACCAGAATTCACACTGGCCAATATCAAAAGCTTAATTCAGTAAATCTGAAAAAGTAATAAATCTGATATGAGTTAAAACTAAAAATGAATTATCTCAATATATTGTGTTTAAATAAGTTTCAATTAATATTTGCAATGATTGTAGCAATAACTGTATATTTGATTATACATGTTCATCGGTCCAGTTCTTGTCTTTTCAATTTGTGGGTGGGGTAGAAAGGTTTTCCCCTTGTCTCTAGGCCATAGTAGATTACCACTGGAACAAAACTGCAGAAGCTGAATGTTTAAACTTTTTTTTCTCTTGTAGTCAATTCATAGTCTTTGGATAGCAAGTGTTTATTTCCCCACCAGAAAAATCTATTAATACCTCAAACTTTAACCCTACTCTATAAGAAAAAATTTAAGTTAAATAAAATTTTCCAAACTCAATTTAGCAATCAGCAAGTAAGGTCATGAGGTACTCTGATCAAAAATAGAATTAGCACTAGAGCATTTTTTAACTTTGCCACGATATCAATGCAAATTTTACTCTACTTATATTTTTAACTCACTTTGGGGGGGGGGGGGCTTTATTAGAGGCACCTCATCATGGCGCAAGCTTGTCTAGCAGACAGACCATTTACAGGGAGATCACACTTATGAGTCAAATTCTGCTGAGGGAGAAATAGTGTATCAGTGTTAATCTTCTTTGAAGCCTTGAATTCAAGTTCAACAATTTAATCTAATACCAGAAAAATCTATATTCTTGATAGGAACATAAAATAAGTAGGCGTTTTTAATTGTTTTATTAGAAAATAAAAAAGGAAAGTCCTATTTGAATTGTTCATAATCTCAACATTTTAGCTTGTCGTAATTCTTCCAATCGTTTTTCTTCCTCCTTCACCCATTCAAGTCTTTGTGTTAAAAACTCTTCATAT
The DNA here is from genome assembly GCA_006491835.1 of Architeuthis dux. Lineage (NCBI taxonomy): Eukaryota > Metazoa > Mollusca > Cephalopoda > Oegopsida > Architeuthidae > Architeuthis > Architeuthis dux. Next base: position 1,384,586 of record VCCN01000756.1, on the reverse strand, counting down.
TCTTCAGCATGCAAGGAGGGCACAATTTTGATTCCACAGGTACGTGCAGTTCCAATCAGACTCTTGCAAACGTTTTCCAAAGACATTCCTGCAAAGGATGGATCTTCACTTTTCACTACAGCAATTTCATATAAATGTTTCAGTGATATTTTGCCAGCTACTTCATCACCTGAAAAACAAAAATAAATATTGACTTGTATTCTAAAACCCAAAGAGACGGATACAAATATAGAAAAAAATGTTTAAGGAATTTCCAGACTTGTAAAAAAACAAAAAAAGCTTTCCCTTTACTTTTGAGCCCTTAAAGAATTATATAAACATATTAGCTTGGGTACCTGGCATTGCCCAAGAAAACTTCAAATATAACACACAAAGCAAATTATATTTCATAAAATGGGGGCCATAAAACAAAGCAGCAAACATTCATCGTCTTTATAGTATTAAATGTATATTGAACAGAAAGTAAGGGCCCAGTTTAGCATTATAGTTACACTGTAAATAGAACACCCCACCCCCCTCTAAAAAAAATTCTCAACTGTTTACTTTAAAACCTTCCCCTAGGTCCATTGAGTATGCCTGCCAAATTGGGTTAGATGGTTTCTATAGCATGACAGACAGGTGGTGTGACACCTCATATATGCAGAGATATATACACAGTCACTGTATTTCCCAGTGTCGAGGAAACACCCCAATTTTGACTTGCAAAATGTTGAATAAAAATAGGATAGGCCTACGAAAGAAATCCCTTGCAAAATATTATCCCAAAACAATCATGCCGAAGAATTCCGTCATTAAAATAATGATACAGCGTTCCCAGTTTTAATTTCATAATTTTTTTTTAATGAATTATTTTATTGATTTTTAATTTTGCAAAATATTATTTCAATTTACAAAAACAAGTTATGATTTTAATCATCGCTGTCATGCGACATAGTTCATTTTTCTGGTTAGATTAGATTAAATTTTAAAATGCTGTGTGTTTGCTATGTAAATTGTTTGTTTTGTAAAAAGTTGAAAAGGAAAGAGATTTTAATGAACATGACAGAATTATCTTCCACACGGTTATTGTTTTGGGTAACACCGGTATGATAGTTTGCAAGGGATTTTTTTTTTGTAACTGTCCCAACCCACAAAATTGGAAAGTACAAAAAAAAGTAACCTTTGGCCTGTAGGATGCAGGGTACATTTTTGTGACTTCATTCTTTAACACCGGGGAAATACTGTAAACTAGACTGCCAAACTAAGCTGAGATTGGTTACATTGAAGTTAAGGCAGAATATAGTTCAGGTAGTAGTGAAAAATAAATAAAATATATGAAGAGAATTCAAGATCCACAATCACTGATGTCACATTCACACTAATGCTTTGGGAAAGACCTGAATCCAGCACTCCCTGTGTCCAGTCATTTTAACTATAGGATAGAAGAGGATGATATACACATGCCAGCTTCAGCCCTTAATAAAGAGAATACAATAGAAATCTGGCCCAAAGCTGGTAAATTTTGGAAGTACTCAGGAACCAATTGATGCACATTGATATCTTACACCAAAAGAAAACTAATTTTAAAGGTTTTCTTTGCATTAAATAAGTAAATTTGTTGCTATCAAATGTTATTAAGAAGCCATTCACAATTTTATAATGATCATTAAATAAAATTTCCAGTAAGTTTCAATATATATAAGAAATGACACATTAGCTATTTGTATCTATTAGGTCAGTGATTCCCAAAGTGTGTGCTACAGCTCAGACAGCTACTAAGTGAGAATTAGAGGAAAAAGTTTGATAACCATTGTATTAGTGTCTATTAGGCCTATGAAAAAAAGAACCAAACAATACAGAATTTGCTTAGTAGGGAAGACCAGCCTTAATTGTTTATATCACTTATACACAAATATCCTAGGAAAAAATACTTGCAATAGAAAGAGGTCTAGCTGTTAGTCTTGTGAACTAATGCTTATGAGGTTGATCTTAACTGGGTGGTCCACGAACTTGGCCTTGTGTTAAATTTGGTTTAGTCCAACCAAGTTATCACTTTTTCATTTAATGTGATCACCAAAAGTCCCAAGTAATCAACTAAACTGATCTCAATCCAGTGATAACATCATCTTCTGGTTGCATTGTAATGAGACTCAAAAGAGTCGGGAGTAAAATTGAATTTTAGCAATGCAGATATGCAGACCTCATCTAATAAGATTAACTTTTTTATTTTCCTGTAGACTCCTTGTGGAATATAAGGCCACATTGTGGTTTCAGTAGAAAGTAGGTTTTACAGGATGGAGTTGCACTACGCCCAAGATGGACTGTCTTACACGGCTCCAACTGCCCTGTTATTTATCCATAGCTGGGGGGAAAAGTGGATTCGAGCCTTTCGAAAGGGCATTAGGGCAAAGTGAACATAAGCAGCTTTGACTGAAATTTTTAACTTGGTAATAAAGTTGACTACTGCAAAGGAATGCAGATATGGATAACCAAAATCAACTGCACATTATATTATGTTTGAGTAGAGATTATGTTTAAAAAAGGTGAGGGTAAGATAAATGTAGCAGTTCAAAGTTTTTTTGTTTTTTTTTTAAACTATGCAAATATTACATGGTGTCCAATGCACTAGTATTATGACTAGAGTGAGCAGTAGTTCCCCAACTAACCCTGTAAACTAGTTGTCTTATAGTCTGGCATGTACAGTAATTCATCAAGTTATTAGGCTCACATAACACCTTTCAAGATGCAGTGATTAGCAGGTTAGCCTCAGAAACTGATACGTCAAATTGAGTAGACGTGTGTGTGTGTGGGGATTTCTATAAAAAATATTTTTGATTTATAAGTATTAGTGGTGTTCACTTAATTTAGAATTTGTTCTGCAGTGAGTGTTTTAAGGAGAAAATAAAACAACTTTACCTCCTTTCATAGCTGCTTTCTGAATGCCTGCTGCTTGCTTTAAGAAATAGGTCGTTGGTGGAGAAACCAGATCAATTTTGAAACTACGGTCAGGCTAAAAGGCAAGAAATTGGAGAAAAATTAATTAAACATATAGAAATGTGTCCAATAATAATGAGAATCAAATTTGTTTGCGCTCAAGAAGAAAAGCATTGCTTATTTATTTTTTTTATTAGATGAAGTATAAATCATTATTTTTAATTTATGTCTACTTAGTCTTAGTAGCTCAATTAGTAGAGCAGGCAGGCGTTAGTCGTGCTTCTTAGGGGATGTGGGTTCAAATCCCACCTACGGCTTATTCTTTATTTCCGATCGACACTGTTTGCTCACTGCAAAAGTCGTGATAAAAAGCAACTAATAAATTAAGATGAAGGTAAAAAGTAGTCATAAAATTAAAAACAAAAGCAGCAGTGTTTACCATCTTTTCAGCTGGTCAATTCTCTAGCCTTCTTCTGGTGAATGCAGTGAATAGTCTTGAATATAGTATAAATATTTAATTAATTTTTCTATAAGCAAGTATTTAACATATTCCATATTCATCTGAACAAAGCTGGAGAAATAACCAGAATAAAAGCAACAAAGATGGGGATATTGGCCATTATACATATAATTTCCCTATTTTATCAGTAAAGCTTACATCAATTCCTGACCCTGATGATTGAATGAAAGTTTTGATGTATTTGTTTAATAAATCCTACCTGTGATACTACAGGTTACATGAACAGCTAATAAATAAATAAAAATAGACTGGAGAAAAATTGGTAACATTCGAGTACAATTATTCTAACAAACTTAGAAAAGACTATTTTTTCTAGAAAAACAGGTAAAATTGAAGAAAAATAAAATAAAACACCAACTTACATTCACTGTAATGCTTGTCCGCATTGGAATGCCAGGTTTGAATGGTGCTGTCTTTTCATTGAATTCTCGACAAAAAGCTGCAATTGGGACACCAAGCTGAAAACAAAAATTACAGACTAAACAGTATTCCTGGTTTCTGCCAACATAGTGATAAATAAAAATTAATGAGTAGTTTTACAGTTACCATATTTTAACCCTTAAAAAAAAAAAAAAAAAAGAGAAAAAAACGGTAATTATTTAGTTATTATTAGAAAGAAAAATCAGACGAAATACGAGAAATCAAAGGGACGTAATCCAGGAAAAATACAGTCTATCTATGACATCCCACGATACAACACAGCAAATGAACCAACAAGACAAAATTTCTTCTGAAGAAGGCAAGAAAATGAACCAGATAAAACATTTTGAAGAAAGAAAGATGAAGGTGATTGGGGAAAAAAAAAATAACACTGATTATTCACAACAGCTCATCTTGAAGCCTAACACAAAAATTGGGAGAGAAAGTTTTGGAAAAATTGTTGAGTAATAAGTTTTTGGTTATGAGCAAAAGATTTTTCTGAAAGCTACAGAATAAAATCACAGGATGTCTGTTAGGGATTTCTTTTTGCTTGTCAGCTTTTATCTATCACTTATTGTGTAATGTTTTATTTCTTTTGTCACTTTTATCTATCACTTATTGTGTAATATATATTTTTCAAAACAAAGTTCCCATCATCTTTGAGTGTCCATAAACATTTGATCTCTAAGTTCTAGCAAATTGTTTTTCTTGTGGCAATGTATGAAAACTTGATATATTTTATTAAAAATGGGCAATTTTTTTATTATTACAGTCTAAGGTCTTTAAATATGGGTTAAAATTACTGTATTTCCCGGCCTCAAGGACCCCCACCCCCAATTTTTACTTTTGAAAGTGAGTGAGCGTTTGGTTATGATAGTCTTGTTATTATAAGATTTACCGTTAAAACCTTTTAACATATTGCAGTTTTACTTCTTTTGTCACTTAATATTCTCTTAAAGTCAACGTTGTTTGAGGAGAAAGAAAATACCGGTAATATTGACACACAACTTCTAAATTACTACTAGTCCATTGGCTTGTCTACCATTATTATTTTTCATTTGTTTAAGATTAAAATCTATTAGTGTGAGTGAGAGCATCTTGATTGATTTTCTGTGTGTTGGCGTTTTTGTTTTCATTACTTTCTTCTCGTTATAATTTTAATCTTAAACAAGTGAAGAAATCCAGTTTCTAGTCATTTGTTGCGTAAATAAAAATAATGTAAAAGCAATATCAACTCAACATAAAACCTTTATGATGAAGATAAAGGGCTCATTAATGGGTTTTTTTCATTTGCTTTTCAGATATTTTCACACAGCAATGAAAAATAAACACTAAAATCTACATGGCAAGTAGATTTCTGTATTAAAATTTATCAATTCCAAATAAGTAATAAAAATTGTACTTGTATATCTTTTGTAAAAAAAGATGGGGGAGGTAACTCATTATTGATATAAAATTGACTGTCTCAAAAATTACGCCTAAATCTCCTCATTTGACTTAGAAAATCAGTTTGATTGTCTTTTTCCTTATATTACGTGATCGAATAGATATTAGTTAATCAAGGGAAATGTTGGGCGATCACGGCCACGTCAGCCAGATTAAGGTTCTTTTTACACTGATAAAAACATCTAAAAAAAAAAAAACACGGTAATTGTTTGGAATAGGTTCGTCGAGATTTTAAAAGGGAGATAACTTTAGTATACACCATCATTTAAGCTGCTGCTAACCTATTACGGAACAAATGAAAGCAGAACTCTTGAACATTTAAAACAGTATTTTATTAAATTTCGTGTGGAGAAGTACTGTTAGAAATGGCAAAGAAGAATTATTTAATTATTTTTTGTCTCTGGCGTTTGAAAACGCTGGAGACTATAATTTGCTATGGATTAAAAAATAGCATCGTCTGTGTTTTAAAAATGGGTAACGTCTTTAATTTAAAATTGAATATAACACCTTTATTTTTAAAGATATTACAATGAAATTTTGTATGAAGGTTTGGGGAGAAATCTTTTTGCCATAAAAACTTGTAGTATTTATCCACTTCCCCACGTATAGTGAATTATGGACGATCCAATTGTTTATGTTTATAAATAAAAACCAGGTTTTTGGTTCCAATTGGAAAAAATCTTCAATTCTTGGCGATTTTTTCTTAAATTTAGTTAGAATGTTGGGGAAACCCCCGCAATTAAATAATGGTGAGTTATGATCGATCAGATTGTTTGTTTACATTTTTTATGTAATTTAAAATTGGATAACTTCTTTATTTTTAAAGATATTTCAATGAAATGTGTATGAAGGCTTTGGTATAGTGAGTTATGGGCGATCCGATTGTTTGTTTACGTTTTATAAACAAAAAACATGTTTTTGGTTCAGAAAAACGTGTTTGGTTCCAATTTGTTTAAAATTTAGGTATTTCACTACAGATAGGTGATTAAACAAAAATGAAAATGCCGTTCTGAGGAATATTGTCGTCTCTTTCTTTGACTTTAAATTCGCCATCAGCGGCGGCAATTTGGAAACAGGTAAGGTAATAATAGCCAATATTTAATCTTTTTTGTTGTTAATTGCAACCCCAACCCTGGATTAAATCCTTCGTAGTTAAATTTAATAAAATACAGTTGTGAAATGGTCAAGTTTTCTGCTTTCATTTGTTCCGTAATAGGTTAGTAGCAGCAGCTTAAATAATCGTGTCTACTGAAGTAGATCTTGACGAACCTATTCCAAACAATTAGCAAAAACACTTATATAATTGCATTTTGCCATAACACTCGTAGTATTTATCCCCCCCCCCCCGAGGGCAGAATGTGACTCAAGGTCGAGTTTAGAGTGTGGGTAGGGACAACAATTGTCCCAGTCCCCTCAGCAGGCCCCAGCAATTGACCCTGGACCCTACCCTTTAAGTGCAATGGGGAGGTGCAGCTTTGGGGAGGTGCTGGCCTTTTACCAGACATTATACTTTTGGGGTGCGGATTCTTTTGCACCAGAAACTTGTATAAATGCTTTAGCATGCGATTTCTTTAACGGTGACAGTCCAAACATTCCCTTTGTAATGAAATACCAGGAACAATAATCATTAATTTGAATTATAATGCCAAATTTTTGTTACGGCCCATTTAATAGTAATATTACTATTCATCTAAAACTGGGTTTTAAAAATAATACAAGTTTGTTTCAGACAGTTTTCATACTAGTGATAAAATCCCAAACAAATTCAGTTCGTAAGTTAAAAATTCGTGTACAAAAGAAAAAAGAAGAGATATTTTATGTTCGTTTATGCTTTCCTACAACACAAAAAATAAAATAATAATGTTGTCAAAATCTTTTGAAAAGCTGCATGTCTGCTCTTAGAGGAATCTGCAGCCAAATACTTAAGTTTTCTTTTCAATGAATGAGAAATAAAGTTAAACAAACCAAGATTTTGCCCTTCAACACTAGACGCGAATGAAAAGAAAATCTTGACCCATTGACTCACCTGACCAAGTTGAGGACCTAGTGGTGGGGCAGCAGCAGCCTTTCCACAAGGAATGATTGTTTTCAAATATTGAACTTCTCTCGATTTTTTCTCCATGACCTTTTTACCTGTCATGGCACCTTGAGCCAGCCTACGTCCCCTGGAAGCCATCTTGCTTCTCTGCTATCAAGAGTTGCCTGTTCTTGACAATAGCGGGAGCGATCATTATTTCACTAAGCTTTTGATTTTTCTATCAACCAATGTCAATATTTTCAATTCAAGTTAATCGGTTATTGCTTTCATGAACAGTTGTCATTTCTAATATTTTCTTCATTTAACAAAAAAAAAATCAAAAAAAATCAACGGATGACGGAAATATCGAGGAAAATTCAATTTTCATTGATTTTTAAAGAATTTTGTTTAAAAATTTAGAAAAATATTTAAAAATCAAAATTATCCTGTACGATGAAAAAACTAAAAACTAATGAGTTGTCGTTTTTGTCCCGTTTCCATATTCTGATTACAGAATTGCCTGCAGTCCTCCAATGCTGCTGATGGCGAATTTAATATCAAATAAAGGGATGAACAGCATTTTCATTTATTTTTTTCATTTTATAAGTGATCTACTGATATCGAGCAATTTCATGTGGTTCAAGAGACTAGGGTTTTTTTTTTATTCAAGCAAAAGCTTGATAAACACAAATGAACAAAGGATAAGTTAGGGTTAGTGTTTTTAGCGTAAAGGTTAGTGTTGGGGTTGGTGTTAGGGTTAGGGTTGCTGTGTTAGCCAGCCACATTATGCAGTCCATGTCATATTGACTAGGTCCCTGAAAGTTATGTCCAGTCGTGGTAATAAATTCCTGTTGACTTGAATTGGGACAATATATGTAGGCCCAGTAGGCCTAGACGTACCACGTTTAGGTATATTTCCTTCAGCCACTTTAACTTCAGAAAGTGGAAAAATGTTGAAATTGTTGTCTGCTTCTTTGACTTTAAATTTGCCATCAGCATCATTGGATGACTTTGGGCGATTCCGGAATCAGAACAGCTGAAGCAGCGGCCATATGGAAACGGGAAAGGTAATGATTGCCTAGTCTAAAAACATTAACATTTGATATTTATTAAACACATTTCAGTCTCACTAGTTATGGTTCTTATGCATGCTCTTCACTTTTGAGATGCATCCAATACATCTATAAGACCCCTTTCGGTCCTAATATGTTAAATATCAATTTTCTCAGCTGTATCATATTGGATTGATATGAAACTTGGTCCAGAACTTCAGGTGAAGTATCCTGATCTTCCTCTTCCCTCTCCTCCTGCTCCTACCACCACAACTAGTAATGTTAAATATCAATTTTCTTGACCTTTAGGTAAATCATATTCATCTTCCTCCCACCACAACTTGTAATGTTAAATATCAATTTTCTTATATATTGTGTTGGATTGATATGAAACTTGGTCAAAACCTTTGGGAGAACCACACTCATCTTCCCGCTACTACCACCACAACTAGTAATGTTAAATATCAGTTTTTTTCAACAGTATCATGTATTGATATGAAACTTGGTCCAGACCTTTGGGTGAACCATACTCATCTTGCTACTACTACTACCACGGATGGTGGCCACATCATGGAACTTCTGGTTCTGGTTTTTAAAAAATATTTACGGATGGCCATTAATTTATCGATATTCCAATTTGCCAAAGTGTGTAGATAACTTCTTGTTCACAATTATTCTTTAACTGTTTTGTGAGGTTTAACAACTTTGTAATTATTACATACTGATTTAAAAAAATTGACAGGGCTGTTTTAAAAAGAATGGTTCACAGGAGTTTAGCTAAGACTAGTTACTTCACTACTAGCTCATACCACATCCCTACATTAGTCTTCTGCCAAGACGAATTTGAATCGACTTTGGGAGTATATATATTGGAGTTATCATTATAGGCTGCAACTATATAACATCCTTTGATTATGGAAAGAATAGTGACTATTCAGGATAGTAATTAGCTGATGTGTATTTGCCTAAGAGACCAGGAGTCAAGATTCAGTAATGAATTACTGAAATACTATCCAAATATTCAGAGAAAGACTATGAAAAAAAGAACTTACTTATCCTAACACCTAGTTTAAAGTCACCTTTGAAGTAGTCCCCATTCCTGATGTTTACATACTGGCCCACAAAGGGTACTGCTCATAAATAGTAGCGGCAAAGTCTGTACTACATTCAGTGTGTGTGTGTGTACTGTTTCAATTACCCAAACCTTTCAGTAGCATCTCAGAAAAAGGTTCAAGCCAACAAAAATATGTATATTGTCAAACCCCAATCCAAGTTGCAGTTGACTGCTTCAATGGCCACTATACTAAAAATATCTATTTAAAGTTTTTCCCTCCTGTTAAAATGACTCAGAAGTTAAATATAACCTTCATTGTCCAGAACTTGAGGAGTTAAAAGACTGGGTGATCAGAGGAATTCAGGGAAATAAATCATTTTCTTAATAATCCCTGCTGAAATAAAACTACAGACCAGCAACTGTAATGTTCTAAAATGGGCAGAACAAGCATTAAGACATTTATTATCTTTATGCAGACTGAACTCAAAGCATTGCATTAACTTTTTCCGTCAAGGTGTTTTTCTTATTTTAATGTGACATTCATTTTAGCACACACACACACACACACACACACAAAGGTTTGAATGTGAAGCTATCTTCAGAGTAAAGTAATTTTTTTTAAAAAGCTTCAAAGAATATTCACAGCCCTATAAATGGTCCAGATACAATATTAACAAGTTTCTCTTTAAATACCTTAAATCCTTTTTCAATCACCAATGAATCATAACAAGCAAAATAAAGATCATAGACTAACAGTACACAGAAAAGTCACATGATCACGAATGTATGTTCTTCAACATGCACCGATGCTTATATGCCATCAAATATGGTAGTTGCCAAAATGGACTCTTAATGAGGTCTTCATTTGATGAGGATACAGAAAGGCTTTGGAACCAAGTTTTCTAGAATTTATTTTAATTAAATCTAGTGTAACTACACATCTGTAATGGGAATTTTGCTATCATTCTAGGCAGGCACCTAAAATGTACTTGTTTCTGGTATTAATGTAGACCCTACCTGCAGGCGAGCTATGGCCGGAGATTAAATACCTGGGTAATATAAAGTTAGATTTTAAAACTTTTTCCAGTAATAGTAGTCTCCAACCCATATCTTTTTGAGAGGATGATGCACTGCAAAACCAGAATTGTCTTAACTTCATATAAAACAAATTTAATTAAGGGCAATAACTACTGATTAAAGTTACCTCCCTTACTCTAGGTGAATTTTATTATTTTTTTCTATTCTAGTCACAGAAGAGTTCCAGTCAATTAGGAGCGATATCAAGCAGTTTATGAAATTAAGCGCTAATACATATTCTGCCATAATATTTGTTGAATTCAGAATGATCAAAAGTTAAGGTAACTAAAAGGTATAAAGATTCCCATGGCTTGTTCCAGGCAGAATCTGCCGAGTTTAAGTAGTCAGAATGGCAACAAAATCTTTTTAAATTCTTGTTCCTTTATGCTAATGGTTCCATGAAATTTTCTAATTTTTTTTTCATGTTCACTGCCACACAACTCACATGAGCATATTGTGACACTTTGCCGCTAATGCACACACACATCTATTCCAAGCAATATAGCTATGGCAATGCGCTAGACTCGGACACTTTATTTTTAAAACTTATGTTAGTGAAAGATTATCCGTTTCTAAAGAGTCCACCCTGTTATACCGAAATTGCCTAATTAGCAAATGAAACTACATATTTACTTCATTTTTGTAAAAAAATGTTTTTATCCTGGTGTTGATTAAATAAACTTTTGATCAAATTAAAACCAAATTTATTTTTTTGTAAAAATTCAAAACTACATACTTTTTTTTCTTATTTATATATACGTAGTTTGATTTGATCAAGTTTATTCAATATTAAAAAAAAAAAAAAGTTTCATTGGCTAATTAGGCAATTCCGTGCATAACATATACACCATAATCTTTAGTCAGTCAACGGTAGAGCATAAAACTACAGACCAGCAACTGTAATGTTCTAAAATTGTCAGAACAAGCATTAAAACACATTTATTATCTTTATGCAGACTGGACTCAAAGCATTGCATCAACTTTTCATCAAGGTGTTTTTCTTGTTACCATTTTAATGTGACATTCATTTTTGCACTTAGCTTCACACAGAGGTTTGAATGTGAAGCTATCTTTAGAGTAAAGAAGTCATTTTTTAAAAAGCTTCAAAGAATATTCACAGCCCTATAAATGGTCCAGATACAATATTAACAAGTTTCTCTTTAAATACCTTAAATCCTTTTTCAATCACCAATGAATCATAACAAGCAAAATAAAGACCATAGACTAACTGTACACAGAAAAGTCACATGATCACGAATGTATGTTCTTCAACATGCACCGATGCTAAGATTTTCAGTGTAATCTACATATTAGCCAAGATACTCAAATTATACATATAAGCCTTATTCTTGTCAGTAGTGCTGACATTTTGCCTCATTTTCAGTGAACATAGATCGAGTGCTGAAACTTTGTTCCAATAAATTTAGTCAAAAACTGGAAAATTCAATGTTTAAACCCCACCCCCACCTAGAAATATTTAGTTTGTAAGAAGAGACTATTGTTATTTGCCAGATTATCCTTAAAGTCAAAGGGAAGTAATAAGAAATGTCAAAAACTAGGTTCCAATATCTATGCTAGAATATGACTGATTATTTCATTTCTCTACATCTTACAAGAATTTACAGTCACTATATATGTAATTATTAGATTGAATGAAAGTTGACATTTGTTAAATAATTCTTACCCATGATATCCAAGATTACAGCTAGTGGTGAACAACGTGCCCTTTAATTTTTTGTATTCAGTGAACCAATATTCTTTCAATAAAAACTCAGCAAGCTATCTAAGAAATCTTAGCTTAGAGAGAAGTATGGTGGAGAAACATTCAGCATTATGGTCATGTAATCAGCAAATAGATAAAACTCGGTTGTAATATAAAATGCACAAAATTCTCCTGAAAGAAGAAAAAAATGCTGTGACCTTCAAGTAATTCCTCTTAATTGTGTTACTGAACTGGGTTTGGATATTGCAAATGTTTTTTTTTTTTTTGCCATCAAGAGAAGTTTATTAAAAGTAATCATGCAAAGAAATTAATTTATAAAGATTCACATTTCTACCTACAAGAGCATTCATTTTTTAAAAGTAGCACTGCTCGTTAATTTTCAGTGAAACCAATTCAAAATGTTGAGAAAAACGTTTTTACATAAAAGCAAAACCTATTCAAATAAGGGTCTAATAAACTTTAGCAACACTTTCATTTCCTACAAGTTGTCATCACTAACTTGTTATCTCCCTTTTCTTGGCACAAATACTGTATAGACTCGTGTAATGTTCAACCCCGTCATAGGTTTATCATATATGCTGTGTAATATTCGAGTAATAGATTCAGTACATGTAATTTGAATTTTCCTAATTCAAACAGGTTTTCCTGTTAGCTATCTTATCAAATCGTGCCTAGCCTAATGCTTTCACCCTTATACCTCTTTATCATTTTGAATCTAAATAGCCTTTCGGACAAGTACCCTATGAGAAGACTTTTAATAATTCAATAGGTCTGTGTTTTTAGCTCTTGACAGAGACCTAAATTTAAATTGCCAGAGTATATTGAAGCAGAAAAACAAAACAAACCCACACAGGCTTCCAACTGTTATTCCCCTGCTTAACCAATCAACTGCAGATGACTGAAATTTCAGTCATTGTAATAACTATTACTCTTCACCACCTGCTGCAGTTAATGGGTGGCCAGTAGAGTAAGGGATCGAAGCTCTTAAGATTTTAAATCTACAGAGTGAGGAAAAAGTGCCAAATAATAAATTCAATGCAAATTTTGAGCACAAGTGATGAAACTGTTACTGAAATATTTCTCCAGCACCATCTGTTGCACAATGTTAAAGAAATCTTAGAAGTGTCTAAGAAGTTTACTCAGCTGTCTACTGCTTGTGTACTGATATTTTACTTTATTTGTGAAAATCATGACTGAACATTGAGAAAAAAAAAAAAAAAAAAAAAAAAAAAAAAGAAGAAACAAAATGGATTCCAGATGAGGTGGAAAAAAAACATTGGTCAGAGTTTAAGCACTTTTTTCTTCTTGCTAGAGACAAGGGAAAGGGGGAAAAAAAAAAAAAAAAAATTTTATTTTTTAGACAAGTCACTGAAAAATGGTTTTATTATGAGAATTAAAAATGAAGAAAATTGTGGCTACATTGCGGACAGCCTTCAACATCTTAATCTAAAATGGAAGAAAGGAGAGTTCCCGTGTTTGGTAGGACTCAAAAAGAAAAATTCTCCATTACAAATTGCTTGGAACCTGGACAAACAATGCATAACTCCTACAGTGAGCAATTTGATAGTTTGAATGATGCATTGGAAGAGAAAAGACCTTTTTCTGGGCAATTTAATCTTTATTTTGATGCATGACAATGCCTTCATGTTGCAAACATGACACAGTAAATGATCATGAAGCCGGAATGATAAGCTTTTCCATATATGACATTTGTCAACACCCTTGTTTCACCCCATTCAACATTCCTTGCCTGGTCAGTGGTTCCAACAGGTTCAAAATACAGAAAATTTCTTTGAATTCATCAAATCATAAATGGAATCGTTCTTTTATGATGGAATACACAATGTCGCTGAAAGGTGATGTAAGGTCATACAAAATCAGGGAAAATATTTTGATGACTGAATAATGATGCTATGAAT
>VCCN01000756.1:1345543-1357544 GCA_006491835.1 Architeuthis dux | reverse complement strand
AATAATAATTAATGTTTATTTAATTTCCATTTTAAAGTTGAATATTTTTTATTTTAAATGTAAATTGTATACGGAGATGCCCATATGGTATTTTTTATTTAATAAAAAAAAATAATATAAATGAATAAAAAGGAAACGAAAGGTTATTTTAAAGATTTTTTCGTGTGTCTGGTGACAAAGGGATTTTATTTTCTCGACATTCTTGGTCCGCAAAATGGTGGATCAGTTGATTGATGGTTAAGCAAGTCTCACTGCGGGGATTAAGTAGGATTTTTGTTAAACAAAAATATGTTCGATGATTATCCAGAAGTGAAAGTTCAAATTGTCACGAAATCAGATTTAAAAAATGAGAAAAACCAAAAAAACCCGAGAAATAAGAATAAACAAAATCTTGAGGTTTTTTTTTGTTTTGGTTAGGTTTGCAGTTTGAGTTGGGAAAAATAAGGACCTCCATTAACCAAAATATGAACATCCCTGGATGTAACTAATATAGTCTTACTTAATTTACCAATTAAGAAAATAAAAAAGCCAGCAAAAGATTATAAGTCAGATGTATGTTAGGAAAGAAAATATCTGATTTAAATGTAGATTTAACACTGTCTTAGCTACTATTAACGAGAAGTTTTAAATTAAGAAAAAGAAAGCAACGTTTGACCGCCCCTTTCATCTTGTACAAATTTGTTGCTAGAAGGGGGGAAAACTTGTAGATTAAAAAGAGCACATAAGAACTTTTAAGGATTACTGTTATTTATTTGCCATTAAATGACTAAAATTTTAAAACATTAAAGAGATATTTGTAATAAGTTTAGATTGTAGTAAGACTTCAATCTTCGAGTTAAGAGGTAAACAGGGCGATCCCGTAGTTTAGCGTCCCAAATTATCCACGGTTGTTATGAGGGCACTCGGTCAGTTACAACAAAATACTAAAGAAGCTATCTAATTTTTTTTTTTTTTTATTATATTAAAAACAAAAACAAACAACTTTTCAGGGTCATTTTTTTTTCGACAACAATCAACATTTTCTTTTATCGTTATTTGTATTCAAACAATTTTGAAAGAAAACATACAAGCTTTCGAGCTAAAAGAATATCTGGTAAAACAAATATATCTTTAATTAAAATAGATAATTCCGTGTTTACTTTGGGATATTTTTTACCTATTTTTCTAGTAGGTTTCATATCGGGTTAGTTAGTATTTTGTTGTAGCTGACCGTTGTGTGCCCTCAACAATCGTGATAATTTGGGGGACGCCAAACTACGAGATGGTCGTAAAAATAGTACAACACATGGATAACTTAAACTTGGCTCGTTGCTAAAGTAAATATAGATGAAAAGGTTGTAATTTTTAATTGTTCTCCAGGTTATTAAAAATACTGACATAAAAATATGAACTCGCTAGTTCATGATGAAAGTTAACTACACAAGGCGGGTACAGGTTTTATTGTTTTACCAGATTCAAAAAATGTCAGGTGAAATTAGAACACAAATAAAAGTAAGGTTGTCAGATTAGCGAAAAATAGAAACACAGGACACCCAGTTCAAATTTAAATTCAGATGTCTAATTTGCATACACATACGTAAATTGAGATAAAATAATATTACTACGTGGCACAATAAACTTATAAAGAAATTAGAAATCATTTGAATTTTAGTTTGAACAGAACAGAACAGGGTGTACTGTTTCTGTTTGTAATTTATCTGGTAACCCTAGATTGGTTTTATTAAAAAAAAAAGAAACAAAAATAACACTAAACAGGAAACTATTTATAAATATTCTAAATTTAATGAGTTGAGAGGCAAGGGTATATATTTCATTTTTCTTCCCAAAAAAAATCGCGACCATCGCGACATTTAATCTCTTCTTTTACCTTTGGGAAATAAATTAAAAAATTGGGACTATAGAATGTTTTTTTAAAAAATTATTTAAAGTATTTATGGACTTTTTATTTGTACTGTTATTGTTCCACATGGACACATGTTGTACCTACGTGGGCCTCCTGTAAGCAGTTTTAAAAAACATCACGTAGAAGTTACCGTTAGTCGATTTTCCCTCCTTCGTTGGTCAACAATAAAGGAGGGAAAGATAGAGGCGGAAATTATTTTATTTTTATTATTAGAAATCATTCGGGTGGTTGACGTCTGGACATTACGAGGAAGCAAGATTTTTTTTTTGATTTTTTTTTTTTAAATTTAAAATATTAACAGATTGTGGAAAGAATAAATATCAGTAAATTCAAATTATGGGGAAAGAGAAAGAAAGAAAAAAAAAGAGGGGGGGGGAATAACGGAACGGGAAAGGCATTGTCCGAATCCATATCTCTATTTGAATATTTCAAAAAGCTTAAAATAGATAAGCATACATATTTATAGCAATTTCATTTTATTTACCATGGCATGGATGGTTTTTAAAATTACCGTTGGTGACAATTTTTTTTAAGGAAGAAAAAAAAAAAAAAAAAGAAAAAGAAAATTTAAGAGATGTATTATTTGAATAATAAGTACAGCATGAGTAAAGTATACATTCACTTTCAAGTAAATAAATAAACCAATATTGTTCTTCAATAATAAAATTTACTACATCAACAAGACCTAATTTACAAAAATTATCACCATATTTGCATGTCAAATATTGTACAAGTTGGATCGACGAGCTGATTTTTCCCCCCTTTTTTGCTTGAAAATAAAAATACAACAATGTCTAAATCAGGAAATATTTGTTGCTTGCTTAATTATTATTTTTTTTAATATTATCAACATGAAAGAAATTGAAAATAAATAAACAAAAAAAGTAGGCGGCTAATATGTCACGGTTAGGCCGGCTTTAATGAAGATGGCCATCAAAATTAATATTTCTACCCATTTACAAAATAAAATAGGAAAAAAAAGCAATTTAAAAAAAAAAAATTAAAAAAAACATATATATTGCCATAAATATTATACATAGAGAATATAATGATGAGGACAGAAATGAGTAAAGAATAAGCAACTTGAATGAAAATGCTCAACACTACCTTTTTAAAAACCGACAACGTTTAAGTGTTCAAAGCGCGTACACACAATCTACTTTATGTTCGGCTTTCGTTTTCCTGTCTTCGCCCTCGCAACGTTACTTCAACTTATTTTTCCCCCCACTTTACTTTTTTTTTCCTCCTTTTCACATAATAAATACCTTCTCTTGTATCAGGGATGCTCCCTCAGCGAGGACGAGTGGGACTTGGGAGATGGCCACTCCGTCGAGGGCAAGTGGAACTTGAGTCTGGAGTGATAGCGAACGAGCTTCCTTCTCAGAGTGTCACACACCGTTATTATAACTAGGCTACTGTACTTCATAATATTAAGCTAATATGCCATATAAATTGCTTTAATATACCTTACAGACCTAGATGTGCATAATCCTATATCTACATTGTGTATATGACGATTTAAACAAAATCTGACGACTGGTTTGAGTTTTTAATTAAGTTTTTAAAACATTTGAATTCTATTTAATTAATTATTATAACAGACGTTTTTATGTCTGTTGTCATCTAAAAAGAGTTAACATCAGTAAATTAGACATATTTTTATTACTAGCAAATATTGATTTTGTTCTACTTCATCTGTTTCATATCAACAAAACAACACGGAATGTACATTTTTTAACGTATTAAATCCTATTTTATTTATTTATTTTCATATTTTATCCCACCAGTCTATCAGATGTGTATGATGGCAACGCTGGAGTATGAGATGCAAAAATAAAGAAATACTACTAGCTCTGTAGGAGGGACCGCACTATTTAACTTTTACCCAGTCAACTTTCTTGTTTGTTAAACAAATATTACTTACAAGAATGTATTCCAAAGTTTGTTTCAGCATATATATATATATATATATACATTGACCTGGAAAAATTGGTGAATATAATATAAATATATGTGGATAATATATCATATAAAATGTGGATAATATTTGCTTGCAACCCCCAAAAACATAGTTACCTCTTGAAAAGTGACCACATTAAGGAACTGATGCAATAAACAACTGCTTGATTTTAAAAAAAAATGAAATTAACAACCCGCATGCATCAAGGCATTACTTCCGTAAGACGGATGGAAAATAATGGCCCAATTTAATATAACAGTTGTATTCCCCACCCCCTCTGAAAAACGTTTAAAATATAATTTTTCTGGAAACTGTAAAAGTTCTGTGGATAAATCAGGTATTATGGATGTAAAGCAGCAAAATAAATCATTTTTATATTCCCATTTATTTATTTTAAGAAAATAATTTCTCCATCTTGACTCCACTTTGTTATCAGTCAGGGTGGCCAACTATTTCCTGACAAGTTAGGCAAAAGTAATAAATAATACTTCTAACATCACCCACAAGACCCAATAAAAATTAATACCAAAATGTTCCTTTTCTCTCACTCCACAACATGCGCCGATGATAGCAAGATCTGCTGAAACTAGAGTACGCAAACAAATAAAATAAAAGAATAAAAAATAATGAATTCTTTCACAGATATACTCCTGTTTTGTCTTGAATTTACTTATACATTTCTCTCTCTCTCTCTCTATATATATATATGTATGCAGGGCCGATTAGAGGGCGGGGCGGCACCCTGGGGCCCATGACTGATCTGGGGGCCCATAAACAATGTTTCAAAAATATTTGACACAAATTTGGACTATAAGCAAAGAAAATATGGAAATAGAACTTAATTTTTAAAATAGGGTGTCCAAGAATTTCCAAAAGTGCCCTAAGCAAAAACTGAACCATCTGCTCAAGAAGAAACTGAAAACAAAACGACTTCATCTAAACCTCAGGGTAAAATAGTTGACCATAAACCATCTACAGTGCCCAAAGAAATCACACGTGAAAGTGAACAGAATAACACTAACTTAAAACCAAGTTCTGAAAAAGAACACATCAAGGACACACTTGGATTTGATATTGGAATTTTAATACAAGGAATTGTAGAGAACATTGAAAATGTGTGCGGAACAGACATATTTCCTTTCCCAAAACATATCTAAGCGATAGTGAGCAGCAATCTTTTACTGGCATCTTTAAACACATAAATCACAACAGTGAAATGTCTGAGAGCGATTGGCTAGCATAGAGTGTCAAGAAACAAGCCATATTTTGTTTACCATGCCAGCTCTTTGGAAAAGGCAGAGTTAATGCATCAGATTTGACAACAGAGAATGGATGGTCTACCACAGAAAAAAGGAGACGATTATGTGACAGAATTCCTGAGCATGAACACAGTAACCAGCATGAATTGAATTATGTATCATGGAGATAATTCTCTCTTCCACTCTTCACGATCCGGCCAACAAAGATGTATGTTCAGTAATAAAAATATGTCCAGATATTTTTACAAGCAAGTCTTCGGGTTTCCTTTATAGTGAAGTCCAGATCCGGGACCGCTATACAACAACAGAAGCTATTAAATACATGTCCTCTTTCAGATGCATACTCAGGTCATCAATCTGGTTCAAAATTCTTGATCCCATTAACATCTGCAATATGTAATACAGGCAAGAGATGCCACTATTGATATTGAAGTGGACAACATTTAAATGCTAATCAAAATCTGCAGAAACTGCAAGATCAATTTTACACTCTGCTGACAGAATCAAAATATGTCACTAACAGTCTGCAAACTGAAATTAAACTACAAGCAAATGAGAGTCAAGTGATGAAAGCCAGACAAAAGATCCTGACACATATGAAGAATCATTATATCTGACATCTGTTTTTATATCATTGTCAATACTGTCATTGATGGTTTAACGAGAAGATTTGAAGCTGCAAAGAAGATTTCTGGTACCTTTTCATTCCTCTGGCAATACTTTTCTATATGGGAAAATCTTTTGACAAAGTGTATCATTTGCAAAGATTTACAATGCTGATGTAAATGGCAAAAAACTTTCAAATGAATTAATTGATATGAAAACTATTATACACTGTGGCAACTTTGGGGAACTACAACTTAAATGTATGGATTTACACAACAAAATATATGACTACAAGTTGGAAAGCTTTCAGAAAGCTTAAGCTGACAGAACTATCTCAGAACAAGCGTGTCACAAGGTCATCTGGAGGCCTTAGATTGACTCAGCATCAAATATTGATTTCAAACATATCATACAAAACTTTACATGCAAGAAGCCATGTAAATCACACCTGAAAAAGTTAAAACCCAGTTGTAGGTA
The DNA here is from genome assembly GCA_006491835.1 of Architeuthis dux. Classification (NCBI taxonomy): domain Eukaryota; kingdom Metazoa; phylum Mollusca; class Cephalopoda; order Oegopsida; family Architeuthidae; genus Architeuthis; species Architeuthis dux. Next base: position 1,351,339 of record VCCN01000756.1, on the reverse strand, counting down.
TGTTCACACTACTTTTTCCGCAACTTTTGAAAAATCTTCGACACACTATTTTGAAAATGTAATTTAAAATTTTGAAAAATTTGTTCTAAATTTTTTTTGTGTTTTGCCAGAAAGAACAAAGCCTAAATTTTGGTCTAAAATGAAAACAAATACAAATTTTCATTAATTATATGAATTAAAATGTTTTTAATACAATGTTTACTTTATTGGCGAAAGCATCAATCAATAGGAATTTTGAATTAATTGAAATATTCAAACGATTTTTCAATAAAAAAAATGATTGTTGATATTTTTTTCCCTTTTTATGGAACATATCCCTAAAATATAAGCTAACAAATAAAACTTGCCAAGAAGTACAATATTTTTCTATATTTTTCCAGTTTTTTCATTCTTAAGTAAGGATTTTGTAAAGAACTCCTTAAGCCTTTTTTTCAAAAAGGTAAACAAAATTTATTTTTCTATAGACTTATCTTTAATATATGTAAAAATTATCAACTTCCGAAAATTATAAGTATACTAAATCATCAACTGAATTAAGGCGGGTATATAATCATAGTATAATCACATGAACAAAATCTTTTTTCCAAAGTTTTGAATGGAAACTTCTTTGAAAAGAATTTGTCATTTCTTATATAAATACCAAAAATTTTATTAAAATTCAATAATTAGGTGATTTTTGGTAAAATTTTAAAATTTAGGTGCTTTGTAAAAATTTACTTACATACCAGCAGTCATCCTACGATCTTTGAAAATAAATAAATAATTAAAATTACGTAGGTTTGGGTTTTAATACTGAAACTGTCTCACTCCAGGTACAAATTTTTCTCTTGATGGCCCTGTTTGTAAGTATATATAACAAATATATCACAAAAAATGGTCAACTGAAGATATATCTAACAGATGTAATAGGGGTTGGCATTTCAGGTGTGAGTATTTTAGAATTTTTATACTTGTGTGGTAAGCTAGTTTCTTTTGATAGGTTGTTTTTAATATGAAAAGGATCTTAATGTTATAAGTTTGTTTCTAATACCAGGGTGGTGGTGTATTTGTGAATGTGACCTTTGTTTGTTGTTTTTAGTGTTTGTTGAAGCATGAGTTTACTGTTTGCAAATCTTACAGTGAGCATTTCTACCATGTTGTGTGTTATTTTGTAAATGTGTATACGGTCACTTCTCAATCTTCTGTATTGTAGGGTGGGAAACTATAGTATTCTTAGTTGGTTTGGTGTGTGGAGACCAGATAATATTTGCATAATTTACATGTGGTCTGACCAGGGTTTTGTAAAGCATTTTGGATATAGTGGTGTTTATGTGTTTGAATGTGCTGTGGATTATGCCAAGCATCTGATTTGCTTTATTGATCTTCTCTTCTGTATGTTTGTTGAAGTTTAGCTGCTCATCTACTATCACCTCAGGTCCTTTTCTTCAGTTACTTGTGTTAGATTGTGGAATATGTAGTTATATGATGTGTAATTGTTTTCGGATATTGTATTAGTTTGTTTATGGTATACTGATGTTTTTTGTTGTTTGATGCCAAATGTAGAGAGTGACATTTATCTATGTTGAAGCTCATCTGCATTCTCTTTGACCATTGTGCAACTATGTTAATGTCATTCTGGATTGACCCTGTGCTATGTAGATTGTTTAATGCTGCATCAGCTTCCAGGAGGCAGCTGAACATTTTTTTTATCATCTGCAAACAGAGACACAACATTCTGTAACATGATAGAGAGGACACTGACGTATATCATGAAGAGGACCATTCCTAAAATCAATCCTTGTGGTACTCCTGATGTTACAGTGATTTCTTGTGATGAGTAACCTCTAACCGTGACTAACTGTTTTCTATTGTTGACTAGCCTATGGCGTGGGACTTTGTCAACGGCTTTTTCCAGATCTAAATAAATAATATGGTGAGAGGTTTTACTAAGGTGTTTGCTAGATTTTTCAGGATGTATGGGTGTATATCATCTAGACCTGCTGCTTTGTCTATTACCAGTTGCTTATGGTGTTTTAAAACTGTTTCTTGACAGTGACAGTTATGGAGCTAAAGGTTGTGTTTGTTTCTTTATAGATTTACAAATTCTGGTATGTTTATGATGTATTCCTTGGTAAAAACACTGGCAAATTGGTCATTCAACATCTCTTGGATGTTTATGGTGAGAGTACCATTTTTCTTCCTGAGATTTGGTATTTCTCATTTAATTTTCCTTCTGTTTGCTGCATTTTCCCAAAAGGCCTTATTATTTTCTTTGACTTCTGCGGCTAATTTCTTTTCGAAGATCTTTCTGACGTTCACTGTCTGGTGAGTAACTTCATTTCTTTCTTTTCTATATTCTTTATTGTTTGGATGTTTGGTTTTTGAGATATTTTGCCCAGGCTTGATGTTTCTTGATTTTAGATGATGCTGTTTGGTGTTTCATCCAAACTGTTTTAATGAGGTTCTTATTTATTGTGTTTTCTTGTGTTTGCACACACTCTCTCTTGGCTTCATCCTATTCATCTAAGAATATTTAGTATGCATCCTCTGTCTTCTGTGAAAACAGAGTTACTCAGTCAAGACTGCATAAATGGTCAATAACAAATTTTCAGTAATGCTTTTCATTGACATTCTAAACAAAAAATAAATACATACTGTATATTTTGGTGGATAAGACAACACTTGAAGCATCCAAAAAACACCCCCAAAAATGGGGTCATCCTAAGATACAAAAACAGAGACTAAACCTTCAGACTGAAATTGGGCTCTCTCTGCTGAAATATATGTTAATTATAAATATAATAGTATAATACCCATAAAAAATGAAAGGATTATTTACAGAGTATCAGTGCAGTCTGCCTAGGATCAAATTGTTGCTCCCGGCCCTCTGCTAGGATCAGAGTGTAGCTACTCGGTCTTCAGGCTGGGATGCTAGTGTAGTATCTGTTCCTCTGTCGTGCTCTGGTATCAGTTCATTATATAGATAGATAGTCCCATTTTGTCAGTGACATTTGCATTAATTTTTGATCATTGACAATTCCTTTCTTCCGGATTTTGAGTGAGTGTTAAAACTTGCTCAAAACATTTTAGATTAAAAATTTTTCCCTGATCGTCATAGCCCTCCACACTATCAGGCTATTTTAATGCTCTTATCTATTTAAATCTGTTAGATACTAGGCAGATTTCAATGGATGGGAAATCAGTCAGCACGTTAAAAAATTAAGAACAGGACACGCGTATGTTAGTTACAGAACTGCTCATTTATTTGGGCGCGCTGCTTTCGTATTCAGGAATAACATATAACGACATATTCATGTGTGTTATTTTTGCACATGATATCTAACAAAATCTATATTAACCCCCACAGTGGCTGGCTGTTTACATTATTTGCTAAGTGCAGTAATGTTAGTAAACAACTGATAAAGTGTTTGCTTCCTGGGAGAGAGAGCATGGCTTATATGCCGGAAAATACTATCAGAAATATTCAGTTTGTTAGTACAAAACGTTACAAAAGCTAAGCTGGGGGGTGTGATGGAGTAGTGGTAAAATCAATAACCAGTGATACTAAAAGCCCAAACCTTGCCTATATATGCCAGGTCCAAACGCAGTTATTATTATAACTGACATCATTTCAATCTGCCAATGATCAGAGCCAAGTCATTGTTAATTAAATGATTAAGCCAGGCTGTCTCAGTCCAGCAGGTTTCTCCTCTTTCTCTAAGATGGTTTATCACTATTTGTTTCATATCTCCAGAGAGATTTTTAAAACTTGTGCTTTGTGGCCTTGAGAAGGAGAGAAAGTAAACCATACCCTGAGTTAGACTCTATAGAACATAGATCTGAAGGATTTAGAGCAACAGTTCACTGGCTCATTCAATACATCTTGACTTCTTTGTCTTGTATAATACTCGCTTAAAGACCGCCTCCGATGGCCATTAAACTCGATGACAAGTCACCTTTATATAATATATATAATTTATATTTTAATTATTTTCAAATAAATAAAGGGAACTATTCTATAATTAGCATTTAATATACCTTGAGAAATCAGATCATTATAATATAAATTATCGAGGTGAGTGCAAATACAGACTCCACTCTATTATTATTAAGTTACAAATTGGACTGGAAATTGTTAGAGCATTTTAAATGTATTGTGCTAACTGTGAAAAAATGGTTACTCACTTGTGATAAAGTCAGGTGGGAAGAGGGGCAAAGTGAATTCTCGAGCCCGTCACGTGACAGGGAGAAACTAGTTTTGCATGATGGTTATCATTTATAGATCCCAAAATGACCAGAACCAGAACCCAGCCTCTGCGCATGACAAACGGGAAGTGCTGAAAAGGCGTGAAAATACAATTTCCAATCATTTTTAGATGGGCCAGAGAGGAGAGAAGACATGCTGTTTTTGCGACCATGCTACACCTGGCTTACTGGTAAGTACCCCCGGTAGAACTGCATCTACACTACAATACTCCAGTTCCACAATTCATCAGCTGCCAAGCAGAGGTTTTTACCTTCACTGGAATACGTGTATCCCAACCAATAATGATAAGATCTGTGTTTGGAATAAAAAGCACAATATTTATACTGATCATTCATGCTGGCAACATCATTATGCAACATGTTTCATCACAGACAACTAAACACAACCAAAACATATGGTGGATGAGTGTTTGATTATGATAATCTTGTTATAAGATTTACCGGTAAACCCTTTTAACATAATAATATTCCCTTAAATGCAAGGTCATTTTGTAACGAAGTACTGCAGTGTTCTGCACACCCTTCAAAGACATTGAAGCTAGACCATTAGTGACATGATGGAAATCAAGGAATGAAAATGTGAAACATTCGTGAATTGAATGAAAAATCTGACTAGAGAGAAGAGGATCTTAAAGACAAGAGGCAGAAATGTGCATACCTCTGGTGTGGTCTTCAACTGCATAATTCCTCAGGTGGTGTCGTTCTTTTGCTAAAGAAAGAGCTGAAATCGTATGCATCGTTTAATGGTAAATGATTCAATTGAAATCGTGTGAAAAAAACAAAGAGCTATTTTATTTATGCTGTGTTGCTTTTCAATGGGTACTCTCTTAACTTATAAAGATGTTGAATGAACTTCTTAGAACACAATTCTTTTTGCATTTCTGCAAAGTGTAAAAAAAAGTGCAAATCATTCCTTTCTGCCTTTCTGCAAAAGTGCCAGCAGAAATTTATCATCAGGGTGAGAGATTTCTCCACCCAAAACATTCTTTGCCATAGTAGCCTCTATTCACTTAGTCTATTTGAACTTCCCTCTCTTTGCAGTCAAAAGTCTCTCTCTTCTCTTCTCTCTCATCATGGTCAGTTATTCACAGTCAAGCATCTTTGGTTACCTGCCATGTGTGATAAATGCATATAAGGGTCCCACCGGCCACTCCAACTGTCCGAAAAAAACCAACTAACTACTGACTAACTCTTCCTTTCTTAACCCCGCTCCCTAACCACTCTGTTTAGCCAATCAAGACAAAAGGGTCCGTACTCCTTACCCAAAGTGCAAAGCCAAACAGGAATCCTATCTCAAATGCAATTAATCTAAAACCTGGTAATATGATACTAGTGTACAATTAAAATGATTAAAACATTATCTGCTTTTTCGTAGTCACCTGTATCTGTAAAACCAAGCAGATAACCAACAGAGGTCAAAACTCTCTTGACCTCTATTCATCTTTGACCCTCTCTTGACCCTGGGAAAGTCAACCCACTAACATGCATATGTGTATACACACATTTTGACTAAAAGACATGGCTGCCTATGTACCTACACACACACTTTGG
>VCCN01000756.1:1296314-1308863 GCA_006491835.1 Architeuthis dux | reverse complement strand
CCTACCCTGCTTCTCCTTCCCGCAGAGTTTCAACTCATTTTACTTCCTTGTATTTCTTTTCTCAATGTACCAGCAGCCTAAATCAGATCACAGCAGAACTGGGTTAGCACAGCCAATTATGTGTTTGTGTGTTCATATTACCCCCTTCCACACTTTCTGTTCGTTATCACAGACTGACATGTCGCAAATTATAATATAGACAGATTTTTTTATATCTGAAACCAAGAGTTTCTCCTAAACCTTTTCCTTGAGTAAAGATTTTAATTGAATAAAAAAATAAATATAATAAATATTAAAAAGTTAATTATTCCAATTATTTGCACATATAATATTTAAAGAATGAAGCAACAGTAAATACATTTTTTTGAAAAAGCTATAACTATTGTTTTTTTTCATAATGAGAAAGCACTTAAAATAAAGCTGGTAGAAAGATTAAAAATTTAGTAAATTTAAAAATTACATAGATTAAAAAACGTGGGAAATGATAGTTAATTTCAATCATAAAAGAAAGAAAAGGAAAATCTAAGGACATATTCTGTCGAGTAACACTAACAATGACTACCCTTTCAGAAACACACAGGAAGAACTACTTGCTATTTCTGAACATTCAATTACATTAAATATAGAAATGAAAACTCATAAGTTCTAATGGCTATTTCTGGTCAATGGCATGATCGTCCTCAAAATGTCCTAAGTGACGGCAGCCACTTAGAAATAAAATAGAAAGCACTCAAAGAGAACATAACTAAAATCTGAATTAAAATCAGTTCATATATAGTTACATTGCAGGGGAGGTAACTGTATAAGTTTCGATTTTCCATAACTTTCATCTTATATGATGAAGAAGAAATAAAACACCACCAACAACAACAAAACGTCCCAATATCCACCCGAAAATGTCATCAATTCTTTCTTAGCCCATGGCCCATCCCTCCACAAAATGTCATTGAGAACTTTTAGAGATTGTACTGTGTGGACAGACGAGTGAATATATATTCTTTCAACTTGGTTGGCAGAGATAAATAAACTATGACCCTATGTACCCATCATTAGTGACACCATTCGTGAAGTATTAATAAAAACTAAAAAAAACTACACAAGATCATATGTTCAATATTAAAAGATGGAAAATACAAGAGTGATTTTCAAGTAGTCACTAAATTTAGATCGCAATATTTCTCACTGTACAATGTTGGACCGTGTTAATTTGGAAAGCTCATCTTTAGGATTAGAGGGGAAAAACTCGAATAGGCACTTAAGAGGCTAAAAGATCTATGTCTTAAAATTTGGTCTCAGCCCGATAGGAAAAAAACAAACAAACAAACAAAACAAACAGCACTTCAAATTATGACCGACACATTTTCCACAAAAAGTCCAATAAAGACGACTGGACAAAGAGCCTTTACACGATCAATAAAAGCATAAACATCTACAATTCAAAATTTTACAGTGAATTTAGTTAGTATTTGGGATCACCCCCCCCCAAATAGTTTTAAAAAGAGTACTGAATCACGAATCAACGCAAGCCTTGTAGTTGAATAAAACATAAGTTTAAAAAATTACACTATAACATCTGATGTAAAAAGCAGTGATTTTTTAAATTTTTAGTGCTGGTTACATAGGTTTTCCTAGATTACTTTCAAAATTATGCTCAGTCCAATTCAACAAAAAAAATCTCAAGATGAAACAAAGTCGGGCTAGTATAGAAGCAGATAGTGACTAACAGCAGGTAACAGGTGTTAAAAATGATGAATCAATCTAAAATTGCACTGAAATTAAACCAAATGGATTTAGGATTTGAAAATAAAATTAGAAACCCGATATTAGTATACATAAAACATTCTGAGCATAATATTTAAATCGAGGATTTAATATAAAGAAAATGGAAGTTAAAAAATAAAAAGAAGTTATTTTTAAATAGAAGCTAGGACAGTGTCAAGGAAGTAAAATTGTTCAAATTTTCTGATTACAATGTCAAAGAAGAGAATAAGAAATTAAGAAGATAGTCTAATTGCCATGGTTCGAATCTTACTAGGAGCGATCAGACATTAAAAGAACAATAACCAAAAGGTCAACATTACGAAAGTAAAGAAATTTGGCTAAAATAAAAGTTATTGATTTAAATGTCACTACAGTTGCAAATAAAGTAACCTAAAGTTGGCCAGCCCCACCCAGATATCTAAAGAGTAATCTCCCTTGTTTAAAGCTTTAATTCATAACTGATTCGAGAGACGGGAATTAGAAATAATCTAGGGAATTTTAATAATGAAACAAAGATTCATCGAATTTATTAGAATAGAATAGAATAGAATCGCATAGCAAATTTAGTTTTTTTTTTCGTATCTATTCAAAATATTTTGAAGGGACTGGGAGATTCTAATTAAAAATAATTAAACCAAAACTAAACTACTTGGAAAAGTAATAAAGTACGAAAGAAAATTAAAATGAAAAATAAATTATGAACATTAAAGAAATTTATTTTTGTACAGCTTAAACACTGCAATCTCGATCATCAATCAAAATTTATTAAATCTCGAATTTAAGCGGTAAATAAAAATCAAATTAAAAAAAAAGAAAAAGATTCATATGTTTGCGTAATACTGTTCTCATTTTTCAACAAAAAGAAATAGAAAACCCCCAAAATTTAACCATTATGACGAAATCGACAACGAATGCACAAAAAGAAAAGGCAAACACTTTTGTTACACCGGGTGACGTCAGCTATACAATACTTATTATGACTAATTAATTATTTCTACAGATATAAACAATTTATTCAAAGCAATAATAATGTATTAACTTCTGTTTTTCTTTCTTGAATCTTTCCACACACCCTCTCACTCGATGTTAAAACTGCGCACAACTTTTATGCGGCGTTTTCAACATCGAATGAGCGAGTGTGTGGAACTTTACAATTTACAATCGTTATTTAATACAATTCAATTAGTCATTTGTACGGTTTGAGTTACGTCCCTTTGTTTTTGCCCTTTTGTGCATCCGTAGTCGATTTCGACAATGGTTAATACTTTTGCGTTCTCACAACGAAGGATTGCCCATTATTTAATTTGGATTTAAAAAAGAAATTTTTTTAAAAATTAAAAAAATTCAAACTATTCATTAATGTACAGTTAAATATAAAACAATTGTTCTTTTTTATAGAATAAACAATAAAAAGAATATTAAGATTTAATGATTTAGAAAATCGTTTTTGAAATGACACTTTAAAGGACACGTCAGAAAACCATCTGGTCCACAAAATGAAAGCGAAAATATACGTAATAGAAAAACGAATAAAAACTCTAACCATTCGTTATTTATTTCACAAAAAAAAGATTTTTTTAAATTAAAAAATAACATTTAAATCGCCTCAATCAAAAGGAAAGGGGTTAATTATCTTTTTCTTTTTTTAATATGAAGAAAAGAATGCATCAAAAGCTCCAATCTTTTTACACGTGTTTAAAAACCTAAACCTAGATGTTAATTTTATTAGCATAATTATATTCATAAGAAAATGTTTTAAACTGATAAAATGTTAATAACATTTTATGCGTGATCATATTATTTTCTAAAAGAAAAGAGATGAAAGTGTAATAATGTCAATATGTCAAAATAATTAACGATTCTTCCCAAAAATGAATAATCCCCAAATCAAGAAACAATCAAATTAATTAGAAGCTATGAAAATTCACATTTTAGACAACTTGTAGCTGATTAAATTTATACAATTTCTCACCATCAACCAGTGTTAAATGTATTAATTAAATATTTCATTAGGCAGGGAGGGGGGTATGTCTTCATGTTTATTGTTTTGTTAGGTAACTACATAAATATTTATCTACTTTCAGAAGAGAAAATAGCTGGTACCGATAATACAGGGGGGAAAAAGAAAGAAAAAAAAAAACATGAAAATCCTATATTTTTTTTAATTTAATTTTTTTAAAATAAGTGAACGCGAAATATATATTTAAAATATCAAAGCTTGAATGAAGAGAGAGGAAAGAAAGTCACACACACCTATTTTACCTAAACTGTAAAAGTAAAAAGGAAGAAACGTGATGGAATCTTCTGTATAAATCTACTATGAAAAAAACTGTAGCATTCAATACTAATCGATGTATTTACGAAATTAATTCTAATGGAATAAGTTGAGTTTTAAGTACGACAAAAATTGAAGGGAAAAAAAAAAAAAAGAAAAAACAGGTTAATAATCGCCATGTTGGTTGACAAGATCCATGTACGAAATTTGATAGATTTTTTAATAAAAAAACAGATTAAGATAAACATTAGATTCTTTATCAATATATATATTTATTCTTTATACTTACCCATTAGAATTCTCATCTGCTTTTTGCCAAAAAGGCGATTGAAAATATTGGAAATTGTCAGACCCATGATTCAGTCTGCAGTGGTAGTCGCTGGTCGTCGTATTTTGAAGTATGGAGCAAAATTTATCTTCTTTCTTTCCTTTGGGTTATTTACTTCCTTATGGACGGCAAACAGTTATTAAATCCTTTTGAGTAAAATCTGCAAAGAAAGTGGGGGAGACACCTTTTGCTTTTTCAGCTCAAAAATGTTAGCGTTACAATATGCACTTTCCTGGTTTTGTCTACCCTGCTGCCGCATGAGACTTTCACCAGGAAGAGGGTAAAGAAAGGATAGTACCTTCTTTTTTTCGTAAATAATAATTCTTCAATCAACGTACAGGTTTCAAATGAAAATAATAATTAATATTAATAATATCCAGCTGGAAGGTAAAAGAGAAAAAGGATTTTTTTTCAAGTGGAGGGGCTTTGGTCCGTAGAAAACAACTCGTATAGTCAACAGAACAGGCGATGTTCGTGGCTTCTTTCTCCTGATGGTCACAAACTTGTGATTAAGGAGGATAACAATGTCGAAAGGGCCAAGAAGGGCGCTGTTACAAACAACACACACAGGTGAACCTTTTTGTTGTTATGGGTTGTTAGACAAGTTATTATATAGGGAATAGTTATTAGTTCGCTGGTTTTTAATCAGCGATCAGTGCCACGTCAATTGTGCCAGCCACACAAGCTTGTATGCGCGTGACGTCACGCCCACATCCCATAATGATATTTAGACAACATGGCACAAACCAACTTAGCAATAACCAGATCTTTACAATTTACATTTAGAGGGATGCGTAAAAAATTAATGGACTGACTCACCTTTCTAGATGAATAGATGGACAGATATAGATAGTGAGATTTATACTCTGTAATAGTCCTAAATTAATAAAGATGTATTTATGGTTATATTTTACATCAGCTGTTTCACACACAGGTCGTCAGAGAGTCTGCAAAAAAAAAATCTGAAATTGGAACATCTGGTGAAGTCGAAACCTAAATTTTTTAAAAATACAGCTCTCACATATATGTGTTAAATATTTTGTATTTTCATAGAACAACTATCGTTCCCCAACACACATGCACACATAGAGAAAATAAAAACTCAGTCTCCTCTTTTTCTTTTGCCATCATTCTCAAATATTCCTGGAATCTACCTATATGGTCTCCATACTTCTAAGGCATATTTGTGTCAACTATTATTAATTTTTGATTAGTATTTCTTTCATCTCAATTTTAGTTGATTTTCATTGCAACTAACTCAGATCATCAGTCTATGGCCATTAGTAAACAGCGCAAACTGGACATAAAGAATAAGCTCTGGTCAAGACTCAAACTCACATCCTTTTATCTTGGGAAGCCTATTTGCGGCACTGCACTACCAATTGAGCTACCATAGCTTTTACGGTTAACAGAAGATCAAATCTACTAGGGCGATACATTTTATACCTGCTGCCAGGGTGTGAAAAAGCATGGTAACGCAGTAACGCCACTATGAGGCACACCAGCTCATAGGGAGGCACAAATGATCAAAACAACGAGTGATCAAAACTATCTTTTATGGATAAATAAACATTCCATGCAAAGAGTCTCATTTAGTTTTTTTTATTGGTTGATTGATTCAAAATTTCAGTTAAAAACAATGCTCAGAATTTGTGCCATTAACAAAATTTCAGCATGAGCATTTGGGAGGCACATTTGGTCAGAATTCTGCGTTACGAGGCATAAAAATCACTTTATCACACCCTGCCTGCGCCTGCCTGACACTTCCTACCATTGCCAGACACACGTTAACGAAATATTTTGATCAAAAAATCTATACCTGACACTTTCCTGCCGCATGTTAACAAAATATTTCAATCAAAAAATCTATACCTGACACTTTCCTGACACATGTTTACGAAATATTTTGATAAAAATTTATTTATTTATCGGAATATTTCGTTATTGTGTGTCAGGTATAGATTTTTTATCAAAATATTTTGTTAACTTGTGCCAGGAAAGTGTTGGTACAGATTTTTTAATCAAAATATTTCATTAACATGTCATAGGAAAGTGGCAGGTATAGATTTTTTTATCGAGATATTTTGTTAACGTCTGTCAGGGAAGTGTCAGGCAGCAGCATTGTTGCTATAATATTTAATTTTCAATTATCTATCAGTGATCTTGTACATCACAGATTTTAGTATCATTGCACACCCAGAAATAACAAGATGTTACACTTGAAGACTGTGCTTGTCATGCCAAGGACCTTCTCTACCAATCCGTTTTCACCTAGTTTTCCTTTAGACACCTATAGAGATTCTCAGCAAAGTGGTGTCATGACTTAAACAACTTTTTTTACAATTTCTACCATGTTCTGAGTAATGAAACTCACACAACATAAAAACTAAAAGTAACAACGCTTTCCTATGAAATTACAGCTGTTTAGACCTTATAGCAAGCTCATGTGAGCACAATGAAAATTCAAAAGAAACACAAATTTTTAGTGCCTTTGGCAAAAAGTTTAGAGATGTAGGAGTGTCTCTACTATGCCTGCACCTTGTAAATAAAAAAGGTACACGCATGACATTTCACTGCTCACTTTTGCTCTACTGTCAGCAAATACAGCCACCTCGGTGTATCAGAGGTTAAAAATAATTAAATTACATTTCTGTAATATTTATATCCTTTTCAGGTGTTACTTTGTAATAAATGTCATTTAAGAAATATCCATATAAGAAGTAATTTGATCTTTGTTCTTGATCATTTTTGTTGTTGTTTGCATAGCCCACATGTTTGAGCCTAATACAAATGCCTTATTGTGAGTTTAGCGATTTCCATATTTTTCTCAAAGATTCTCTACAATACATGTATCTTTTGCATGCTATTTGCTTTATCAACTTGTTGTTGATTGTAGCGGACACTAGCAAGGAAGAAAAAATACAAAATCTTACAAACAAATCACAAATGTCCGGCCAACTCGATTTATGAACAAATCATAAATGTTTTGATATGAGTCCCCTAATGGGTTTCTAAATAGGTGAGAATGCCCAGCTAGGGAGAGCCCCCATATGGGTTTTTAAGTAGGTGATAATTCCTAGCTTGGAGACCCAGCAGAGACATAAGATCTCTGCTGGAGTTGGCTGGCCAGACAGTCATTTGAGACAAATACAAGCGAAATGAACATGAACAGATGGATCGATGAATATAACATACATAGTATTTGAATGTAAACAGCATAAGCGAGCCAAACATGGAAAGCATAAATTGACATACATAGCATTTGAACGCAAAACGGCAAATAAAAGCGAAATAAACACGAATAGTGTGAATCAACAAATTGATAAGGAAACAGTAGCTTAATGGCGTGGCTCAATTGCGGTTTACAATGAATCAAATTTTAAGCATGACAGTTCGAACTGCAAGAATGAAGCATACTAAATGTTTCTCATTGCTTCCCTTGACCGCTCTGTCAAAATATTGAAATATTGCATTTTATTCTAATGTGAACATATCTTTTGCATTCTAATTCTTTTATCAACTTTCATTGATTTTCATGAACATTTTTAATTTCATTCTTATGTGTATTCATACCCAATTGGGATTTATGTTATTAAATGTTTTGTTACCTTTTTTATCTATACCATGAAGTTTCCTTGTTTTTTCTTTCTCTATTCTTCACTCACTCTGAATTCAATCTTTAAATTCAACTGACATTAAGACAAGGGTATTTTCCTTTTAATGGATCTTTGACTTGTATAAGAACATTTAAATATAATAGTGACCCCATAAACCTTTCAATGACAAAGCATTTACCACAATTAATTGATAAACTTGGATTTTGGAGAATCAGAATATTTCAACCATTCTCTTGAATCGCCAGTCATGTATATCTTTTTAGCTATCAGATTTTTGCAGCTTTGCCTGAAAAAGAGGCTAATGCTTTAAAGATTTTGAAATTAGCAATAGGGGATAACATTTTGAGGATTTTTTGTTAGTCCCCACCAGACCAAAACTTTCATAACCAGTGAGAATTGATATGTTATGTTTATTTCATTGCTACTTGACTTGAATGGGACTCTCTGCTTCATATTTTTATACAGCCCTAAACACTCATCTATATTTGCTTAACATGTAAGAAAAAGAAGAGGAAAGCCTTTCTATGTTCTGGTTTTCTTTTTCACTGTTGTTTTTGTGGTTTCCACTTCTGGTTAGAGATGCATTATAAAATAAAAAAAGTGATGAAGCAATTATTGATAACCGTTTTATTACTAACTAAAGAAGACAATACATTTTCTCTGCTTTGCAGCCAGCCAGGTCTAGTGTAGTGTTTCTAGAAGCAGTCTTCACTTCATTGTTCTTCTATCTTTAGCTTCTTGGTATATTCATGCTCTGTCTTCCTTCATCTGGTGTTTTAAAAAATAACTACTTTTTATAATGTCCTAAAATGACTTCTAGCATTTTGCAGAAATAACATAATGTTTTTAATTCTTTTTCGTAGGTACTAATCTATTTCTGAGTGAATTTCCATTGTTGTTTTCTAGGTCATAACCCCATTTTGCTTACCTGTAAAAAATTGGCCTAGATAATTAACAGCCAAGACTGGCAACGAATATAAATTATGAAAAGAGTGTCAAGATCCCTAGTATTGAGACTGAGTATGAAGAAGCCTGGATTCATACCTTTCGTGAAGGTCAAAGCACAAAACTACATCAGTGGTCTTGACCTGAATTTGTATATGGCAGGCTGTTTTCATTTTTCAGATTGCTACCAAATGCACCAAATTGTGCTTCATGTCATAATAAGAAAAAAAGTTACACTCTCAAATTAAGAATTTGTCATTTCTTCATTTGTCACTTAGGAAAGGTTGATTGTTGTTTGTGGGCCACTTTTCTGTTAACTGGAAATCTTTTAAGGAAGGTTGTGTTGGGTAAGTGTTGAGATTTCTCTCCACAGCTGTGACACTAGCTGGGGACATTAGTGTTTCAGTCTCTGATAAATTGTTCTCTATTAGGTAAAATTATTGAGCCAAGTCCAGAGAGTCAGTTTCTGTTATTAGCATGTATTTCTTATTCATATTTTATTTTCTATGTAAAATATATCCAATATATTTGCTCTGCTGACTGTATTTATGACCTTTATTCTATTTCTAGTCTTAATTCTCTTGACTGCTTTATTGCTTCCACTGTTGGATTAGCTAATTATTATGTTTTGAAGGGTTTTTGTGGTTATTATTATTATGTCTTTGTTGCTTGTGGTTCGTTTCTTCCTTTCTGTTTTTAGCTGTGTTTAGTTTGAACACGTTTAGTTCATAACTGTATTTAGTGGTGCTTAGAAAGAATGGAGAAATGGAACAAAGACATGTGTGTGCAAGGCTATTGCTTGGTCAAGAGAGCGCCTTCCCCGTTCTCACTTCCGGCCCATGTTTTTAGGACCGGAAACAGAATGCTTGCTTTGGCATATATAAACATTGATACATACATATATAGACATTACACCACTCACCTTTTATTTTTTTCAGTCTTGTACTTAGAATGAAACCTTGTATCTCTAATCTATGATACTACAGCTTTTACTGTTTTATGACTAAAAGCAAGCACTTTCTTAATGGAAGTGTCTGGACATATTAAGTGCCTGGTGGCCCTGTTTTTACATGAGAGGCAAGAATGGGCATGAGAAACACAAACACAAACTTTCTGATAGAAGCCATGTGGTTCCCATGAAATCTTTATTTAAGGGAATTCAGTAGACATACCTCAACCAACAACCCAAATTGTATCTCTATGTTTACACATAAATTGAACTGTGGCTTTCAGTAAGCGCTTTGGAAATTCCCTAGTGGCAGATCTATTGTACAATATTTTGTACAGGTCTGATGAAAGTTTGTTATTTTTCAAGTCTGATTTCTTCTAATTCCTTCTGTTTTTATTTTCTTGCATTCCAACATTTAGAGTCTAGATCAGTAGTTCCCAACCTTTTCGAGTCATTCCCCACTTTTGTCAATATGTTAACTAGTATTCCCCACCTTCCATTTATTAAGTTGTAACAAAGAATAATTTCAAATAATAACTTTATTTTGCGTATAATTAGACAGATTTATACTAAGAATTAGTTTAATTTTATAATTGTACAGCTGCTGCTGTGTATTTGTAACTCAAAGAAAGCAAGTGAAAATAATTAGAACACATCATTTGAAATTCCAATTTATTACAAAAAATTAAGAATTCTGCTATCATAACTGATATACACATCAATGTGATCTCTATTCTTGTTTTATGGGTCTATTAGTAAGAGAGCACATCTTAAATTATTCTCAACTTGGAGCTTATTTCGAGCCTTCAACTTGATAGATAGAAGTGCAGAAAACCCTATCTCTAGACTGGACTTTTATTTTTACCTAATAGCCTTATTCCCCCCTTAGACTACACATATTTCCCCCCCTGGGAGGAATTTCCTCCAGGTTGGGAGCCACTGGTCTAGATGATTAGACGATTTTCAGGAACTGTAACTATTGCTGTAGAAGTGGTATAGATGGTATAGATGGTATAAATTATTGAGTTAAAGACTCATTGGTGTGACTAACAAAGGCTGCAATGGCAGTAGCTGTAGAAGTGGTATCATTTTTTTTATCAGCTGTAAGGTCCGTTGGATATAGGCTTTCCCCAAGTAAGTGTGAAACATGGGGGGAGGGGTGATGGGCCATATCCTGCCATGCTGGCCCATGACATGTTGGCAGGGATTGAAGTGGCATAGATAGTATAAATTATTGAGTTAAAGACTAAATCGTGTGACTACTTGTAGCAACTAGCATGATTGACCTGTACTAACCTTTTCTTTAATGTAGAAGCCTATGCAGTCCTGGTCTTATCATTGTTATATTTAATTATTAGTCATAAGAAATAAAAGGGATTTCCCACTTATGATGTAAGCTTTCTTGATTATTGTGACAGTGTGAGTGTGAGTCATGCCATAGTGGCAATTTAATATTGGCATTATATAATTAATGCTAACTAGTAGAAGTACCTGACTTTACCTGGATTTCTAAATATCTAAAATGAATACAATCAAATGAGTTCACTATACTTTATATCAATTGCTTTAAAAAGATGCTGACAATCTCCGCTTGGTCTGGGAATGTTGATTCTATCAGAATAGTTGCTTTCAAGCAATTAAGAAAATAGTTATATTTTACCTTTATAAAAATTTGCAAAAACAGAAGCATAGATTTTTTAAAAAGTAGGACGTGGAATGAAATTCTATTCTTAAAATTTAAAAAGATTTTCTGGGAAAAAATCCTTTTTTTCAAAATACTGTACTAATTTACTGTATGTGAATTCTTTTTAATCAAAAGCATTATTCAATGTCAAGAGCATTGTAGAATATATGTTGAAGAGTTTTACTTAGAATCAAGAGTCCTTGTCTAAGGATGCCGGAAAATATTGAGATCCCATGTGGAATGCCACATGGGAGAATATTTCCAGTTTGGTGCCAAAAATCTGTGACGTCATGAAGAAGGCAGATGGAGAAGGTCAGACCAGGTCTTTGTTAAGTGGAGATGATGAGAGCACAAGCGGCAGCCATCTTGGAATAGTAGCAAGCACATGCGTAAATAGAATTGAACAAAGACAGAAAGTCTATAACAAAAATCAAATATAACGAACATTTAATAATGGGTAAACATCAATACAAAATGTACATGTACATTTAAAGGAAAAACACGTATTACACTGAAAGAAAAAGGGAAATATTAAAAATGATCACTACTGAAGTCGACAGAATTAAGTAGTACTTATTAAGGGAGGATAGATGGACGAGATATGTGACATAGTAATGATCATTGCCATGTTTCTATCTGATGGTGGAGGTAACTGAAAATGCTGTTTTAATAATGCCTTATATTTCATGGACCAAGGCGATGGTATTAAAATCAGAGATTCAGGATAAAGAGGAAAGGATATGCGTAGCTAATGAGGCAAATGCAAGACAGACACAATTTAAGACACTGAAAAGCATACAGTTGAGAATATGAGAGAAAGGGAACTCTACACCGGTAGATGTTGTTGTCAAGAGGCGTTATGTTAGTCATGGTGAAAAAAGGATATGCATGGTTTTTAAAAGCATGCAAGATCAACTCTTGTCGGGAGACCAGAGTGAGCCAAGAGAAAATATTAGTCCGGGGGCCAGCAGGGGCTACCGTGCACCCCGC
>VCCN01000756.1:1267898-1279830 GCA_006491835.1 Architeuthis dux | reverse complement strand
TAGACATAAGGAGTAAATGTTGAAATTTTCAGCTCTTTAGCTACATTGGTGTACGCTACAGCCAGCCGGACCAACTTGAAAACTGAAGAAACCTATGTTGACAGTTTTGGTAACGGTTTCTACTATACTAGAGAATAATTTTTTTTTTTTAGTGTCATATTTGGCTGATTGTCATCATTTTAGTTTCTATGGCTAATCATTTCAGTTTCTATGGCTAATCATTTCAAATGTGATTTCTATAATAAATAATTTTTAATACATTTTAGAGTAAATAATGTATGTTTTTCCTTAGTAAAGGGTTTCTAGTACATTTTTTTAACCAAGAAAATGTAAGAGCTAGTGAGTTTAACCTCAAGTTTAATAGCAGTTACAGAAGACCTACTTTTGCTATGTCAGTTGTCACACCTGGCTGACCCAAATTCCAAACATCTTTTAAGATTGATTTCCTTTAGTAATCGAAAAAGCAAAGTCTTCATTAGTTTTATCATGATGCTCAATCCAATATCTTTCTACCTCTACCAAAGTTGGAGAGGTATATGTATCAGTCGATCTTTCTGTCTGTCTACACGATATCTCTGAAAGTACTGAATTGATTTCAATGAAATTTTTGTGTAAGGGTGGGCAATGGGGTGAGGAAGAAGTGGTTAAATTTTGGCCGGATCCAGGAAATCTTATATTAGCTGATCTCTGTGGAATTTCTACAGGTGTTGACATCTTGATATCATCATTACTCTCACATGTATATTTCTGCAATTAAAGTATATAATTTTGTTAAAGTAAGTTGGAGAGGTATATGTGTTCAGTCACGTCTGTCTTTCTGTCTGTCCACACGATATCTCCAAAAGTACTCCATTGATTTCATGAAACGGTGGGCAATGGGGTAAGGAAGAAGTGGTTAAATTTTGGGGCGGATCCAGGAAATTTCTTTGTTTGAGAGAGATTTTCTGGGTTTTTTTTTTCATACATTTATGTATATGCTCATGGCTGTCCATACAATATCTCCAAAAGTTCTCAATGAATTTCAATTTGCGGAAGGGTGTGCTATGGAAGAACTGATTAAATTCTTGGGCGAATTCATGCAAAATTACCTCCCCTCCGTCGTAGTTATATGGTCACACTACATACTATTGCCAAAATTCCATGTCTGTCCACATGATATCTCCAAAGTTATGGGGCGGATCCATCCACAATGACAATGGCGTTGGCAGAGGTATGCTCTCTGAGTGATTTCTAGTTTGTAATGCATTTCTCTGGTATGAACTATGTAAGAGTTATAAAAATAATTTTTTTTTTTTTTTTTAATTGAGAACAATAAAGATATTTTGTGCTATGGAAGAACTGATTAAATTCTTGGGCGAATCCATGCAAAATTTCCTCCCCCTCCATCGTAGTTATATGTCCACACTGAGTGCCCTTACAACAACCGTGATAATTTGGGAAGCTGAACTACATGATTATCTCAAAGTCTTAACAGTTCATCTGACACTTTTGTCTCCCCTTCTCAGTTCATGTTTTTCTTTTTTTTTCTTGTCAGAATTGTATCTACAAAGAAACAACTTCAGGAATTTGCCTGATGAACTGAAGGAGCTTACAAATCTAGAGATGTTGGACATCTCCTACAATAATTTCACTCGGCTACCGAGCGTCACTTACAAATTTCAAAAACTGAAATTCCTGAATGCTGAAAACAACTCCATAACAGGTAAGGAAAGAATCTTTTTAAGTTTTTGATGTTGAAAATGGCCTAAACAGCCATAACATGTACACCAGAATACATACATCAATAAACAAGATGGAATTAGGTTCATAAAAGTGTTAATTTTTTTTTTTTAAATTTTAATTTTTAAGTTTTAGAATTTTAATATTTATAACATCTAGAACACTGAAATTGAAAATATTTTTCAATATTTTTCATTTTCATTGTTTTTAAGTTGGTTTTTTTTTCTTCTTTTTTAAAAAAAAAAATCTCATATTAGCTGATCCCCGTGAAATTTCTACAGGTGTTGACAACTTCATATCATCATTACTCTCACATGTATATTTTTGCAAGTAAAGTATATAATTTAGTTAAAGTAATTTATTGCCTATGGAATGTATCTATACTAACTATAATAACATGCAAAGGCAAATGAAACTATTGATTACCTTTGCTATCTGTCTATATTCTTGTGGTCTACTACTACTACTAGTAATTTTTAGGCTTCAAACTTGTGAGGGAGTAATGAATGACAATTATAGTAAAGGTTGAGTCCCTTTTGCTCCCATTCAAGCATAAGCGCCCAGTTTAATTATTACCCTTATTCATTACAAGGGTGGGTGAGCAGGGAGAAAGGATGGAAGATATGAGAATGACTAATCAGAAAGCATAACTGTCGTACATACAAACAAGTAGAATAATAGTCTAAGACTTTAGTTACAAAATAACAATGTTTTGAAAGGGGCAGTTTGCGAGTTCAGCACCAGGGCTTGTCAGTTCATTAATATAATAAAATATTGAATGAACAAACTACTAAAGATTCCAGATCATTCTGTCCAGTGTATTTGTATGAGGCACAGTCTGTGTTAACTGGTTCCCAAAATCTAGAACAGTGATTCTCAAATGGGAGGCACTTGGCTCCCAGGGCGGGGGGCACATATAATGGAATGAATTACTAAATGACAATTCAAATGGGTGAGGAATGTGATCTGGGACTCTAAGAACCACTGGTCTAGAACAATATAACACTTCATATCAAAATAGAAGCTCACTGGATACTAGTTGTACCACTTGAAGAATAAAAAAAATCTTATCAAAATGTGATAAAAACTAGAAAGTTAAGATATATATATATAAAACAATTTTTTTTTCTCATTTTTAACAATAGACTTTTTTTCAGTGAACTATTTTTATTTCAATTTTATTTTTTAATTTTTTATTTAAGATGTCGACACTGACCTGCTTCGTGACATGTCGAACTTAGAAGAAGTGAATCTCTACAACAATCCCCTCCCTGATGCCTTACAACAGAGTCTGAGCAGTGAGGTTCTGTTTACTGTTCTTGTGGGTGAGCGGCCCCAGGATGAAGACGAGGATGAAGAAGAGGAGGAGGAAGAAGAGGAGGAAGAAAGTGAAGAAAATGAAGAGGAAGAGGAGGAGGAGGATGATGATGATGAAGCATAGGAATGTTGCATGCGCCTTTTTTTAACAACCTCAGACATCAGAAAGAAATTATTCTCAATGTCATGATATTTTTAAAAAATCTAGAAAACACAACCATCTGCTATTATGGGATTTGAACCAAGATGATTTGGATTAAACACACTTAGTTTTATCAATAACTCCACCTGTCTAATGACACATGAGAAAATTTTAATTTAAAAGAATATTTCACTGTTTATTTCCATTCAAGGAGATATTTTTATCATCACCTGACTTAGATATCAATATTTTTATAAATTTTAAATGATTTGGGAAGATATACATTTTTTTATATTACTTGCTGAAGAAAGAAGAGAAATGAAGGTTTAAATTTTTTAAGGGAAGGCAGGAAGGTTCTCTAATTAGTTTCTATTCTTGTTATTAAAAATTAATATTTTTCTATGACATGAGACTTACTGCTGTGTATCAAAAAAGTTTTCATTTAAAACATACAGTCGGGCATTTTAAAAGAATTAAGATTTCTAACATTTTTATTTTGCTAAAAAATTTTTTAAAGATAATTTGTGAGAATGCTTTTTCAAAATTTTATAAACATTAAAATTCAAGCAAGCTATAAGTTTGAGCCAGTGTGGCTGCTAAAGGTTTTTTTTTTTTTTGTTATATTACTTACCAGTATAGATACCAGCTGGAAATGTCATTTTCTGTCACAGCATTATTTTAAAATTATTAAAAAAAACAAAAAAAAACATCCCTGTTGATAAATAGCTAAAGTTGGGTTTTAACCAAAACATCTTTTAATCAATTTTTTAGGAATTGAGCAATCCAGAACAGGTTGATACGGACTGTTTGTTTTTTTCGAATGAATATATATTTTAGTGATTTGTAAATATCAACATTCTTTTTAGTTATTTATTCTTAGCCAACTTCATGAATATTTATTTTTGCTGTTTATACTTGAAGTATTGGGGGCTAGGGGACACTCCACCCCCAACAAGCATCATATTTATTCAAGCTTACTATGTAACTTGACTTATCAATTCATCAGATGCAGATGAAGAATTTTTTTTTTTTTTTTTAAATACACTCTCTTGTTATTAATTTACTTGAGAATTAGGTGTATTATCAGTCACACAAAAGGTTGTAATATACAAAAAGAAAAGTGTGGGTATCTATAGCACTGAAAAAAACAAACTTAGCAAGATATTATGCACACTTTTATTTAAAAAAAACCCAAACCAATTACTATGATTTTAAATGTATTATTTACTTGACCACTTTTACAAGTCAGGGTATAACAAAGTTATGTTTTTAAATATAACAAGCAAGTCTTCAAATAGATATGTTAGATTGTGACAAATTCGTCACTGTTAAATGGTTGTGAGACCAATATGTTAATTTAACTACAGTAGTTGCTTTTTCGGGGCTTAAAGTAAGGTTGGAGATAGTTATAGAAGTAACAAATAAGTCATTGTTAATGATTACTTGCTAAAGTAACCAGGAGAAAATCCCAGTTTAAATTAAATATTAAAACTCAAAGCTAAATTTCACTCAAAGTTAATTAAAAACTTCATTTGATAGAATTATTCTAGAATACACAGTAACAATGTTTCTTTGGGATTTTATTGATGAGCAACCAATGTAGATGTTAAGCTCAGCTTAGTCTGGCATAAGGCCACATTCATAGAGCATTCCTTGAAGATTGAACTTGCTAGTAATAGCTGGCACTCATGAGCTAAGAATGTATAGTAGTTTTCTACATCTGAAGCAAGGAGTTTAATACAATTCAGCTTCACTGGAAATTGTAGAAGTTTCCTTGTTCATTTTGACATGATAGTCTTGTCCGGAATGGTAAAGTTGAGTGAAATGAAACCATTTAATCATCATATATATAATAAGAGCTATGTTTGTCACACTTGTAATAGTATTAATGCCAGACAACATCAGCAGCAACCTGGATGAGTGCTGAGTGTAGGAAGTTAGAGCTGTATCTGTCACATTTATGTTGACTTATTGGTGCTATCAAGTTGGGGAGGGGGAGTACTAATCCACTTATGATACAACACCTTTACTATCAGAGTTATAGGTAATGATCTGATCACCAAAGTACTATTCATTTTATAGCCTAGTTATTAATGTTGTTTTTTTTTTCACCAAGGTCCAAAATTAGAAGACATCACATCGTGCAGGTCACTGGAGCAGTAGAATGTGGGTCATTACAGATTAATCAATAAAAAACAGTGTCATGGAGAATTAGCATCTACAAAGATAAGGATATCTATATATAAAATCAAATCTTTGACTTTCCCTTGATAAATCAAATACAGGTTTCCATCCCACCATGCGAAAGTAGAGCGATCCTATAAAAACCTTATTACCATTTATTTACATTGGAAACATTTTTGAGAGTTCCCAGACCCCATAAATAGTGATATTGAGGTGTAGGAATAGGGTGTGCGCTTCCTCTATAATGGCTTGCTGCAAAACAAACACTTTTTTTTCCCTCTTTTCTCTTGTGGGTAGGGTAAGTGCTCAAATGTATTATCCAAGTTTCTCATTTGTTAATTGAATTCTGATCATCTACAAACACATTTAATTATGAAGATAGACAAATGCAGCATATTTGAAACTCATCTCTCCTGACTCTTCAGAAGTAGACCCCCCCCCCCACAAAAAAAAAAACCTTATTCTAAAAGTCTGTAATTTAATGACTAAATAAGATGGTCTAACATTGTAAATACATTCATGTGCCTTAAATTGTTGATATTACACATTAATCCCCAAGCTTTAATATTTTTGATTTAAAACTACAACTGTGTGCAGTGAATTTGCTTCAGTTCAAGATTTTTGCTAATAAAATGTTTGATACCCTTTTCTGTTTTTATTCGTCTTAAAATTCTCTATATTTTACAACCAACTATCAAGTTGGTCTACAAGCAACTACTTTTGGAGGTTCTTCCCGTTTGAACTTTTTACAGAATATTTAAACTGAAAATAGTTTTGATTTATTTTTATTAGATGAAACATTGTCAACCATTATTGTTACATAATGGGTGTATGAACACTATCAGAATATTGTTGAATTTCGAGTTGTCAAACAGACGACGTATAACTGCTCTTTTAAACTCAGTACGTGACATCTATCTCATTTCTACACTTCACGTCAAAAAGCTGTAGCTCTAGAAATACTGAGTTCGACTGACCGTGTGACAAGTCCTAGACATCTTGGACAGTTGGCGCTGGTTTCTGACTCTGGCTTGATGTTAAAACAATACATCATTTTTCTTGACCAAAACAAAATCCCCATTCCTTACTTTACGTAATTTCAGCTAAATAAAACAATTCATTTTGTTTACCATTTGTCAATATAGCCTGTGTCCTAATTCCTCACCTAACAGTCGCATTTTATAACAAAATGAGCCCTATAATGTATGAATGGGGGGGGGATGGCAGAGCTATTGGGAGAAAAGTAGGACTTCAAGGGTTAGATTTGACATGCCAGCTTTAAGAGCTCTAGACACTCAATTGGTAGAGCAATTGGTTTACATAGGCAACTTCGCAGGGTAAAAAAAGATGTAAAATCGAGTCTCACCTAGAGCTTATTCTTCTGATCTGGGCTGTTTACTCACTGCCATAGAATAACCGTAGTTGCAATGAAAAGCAACTAAAATTATGATAAAAGAAAAAGTTTGTATTTCATAATTTACCCCCCCCCCCCGGATTGAGCACCCCAGAATAGAGTGCCAAAGTCTGTTTCTAATATTTTTTGTACGCTTTCAATATAAATAAATAGGTACATCTTTTTTTAAAAATCCACCCCAGAAAACAAAGGCTGGATGACATTTACATCACTTTTTAAAGTGTAAACTAGGAGTTTTCAGCCACACTTACCAAGTTCATATTGTTTAGCAAATCATTTTCAGTTGAAAAATTACAGTAAAATTCATTTTTATTGCCTTGTCAGTCCTTTGGTGTTCAATACTTTTTTTTTTTTTTTTTTTTTTTTAAAGCAGAGGTAAGAAAGTCAAATAAAACAAATCTTTACCAAACATTTTAATTAATATCAAAGAAGCTGAATACTTTGAAGCTGTACTTCCATATGCAGGAGCATGGGAATTTATAACTTGTTCCTGGGCAGGAAAGAAGTCATTTAGAAAAATTCAATAATTACCTTTGAGGTAAAATTGTTAATGAGCAATGTAACAACTTTGCATATTTTTTTAATTTTAAGTGTAATTAATCTTCGTAAAAACCAGGATTTAAATATATTAGAAAAATAGGCCCCTATCTATAAACATGTGAAACCCCAACAACAGGATTTAAAAAAAAAAAAAAATTTTCAACACTGGAAGCAGCCACCCTCTGGTGTACAGTTTCAAAGTATCCGGTTTCTTCCTTGGGAAGGTTATTTAGGCTTTGATATTAAAATATTTGGTAAAGATGTTTTATTTTGACTTCAACATTTTTTTTTTACAAAAAAAATGTGCAATGATGTAGTTGGATTGAAAGCATAATAAATTACTTTCTGTATTTTACTCAGCACTGGTAGGTGGGAGAGGATGCTTTGGCTCTCAGACATCAGAAGAAAAATCAAAGGGTTTAATTCCCTGCAAAAAAATACCTAATGTCTTACATGACGTTTATACTACTGAGAACTTAGCCACCTGAACCAGTTATAATCATTAAAATTACAGCTTGGAAAGTCTACCAAGAATAAACTTTGACCTGTTCACTGCCAAGTGTATTTTAAAACTCAACCCCATGCCCGGTTCTTAAAAAAATGAAAATATTCAGTGCATATTTAAAATGGTTTTATTTTCATACAAATCAATATGTACAACAGAATATCTAATAAATGTAATATATACATAATGTTGTGAAAGAATAGCACTATCATAAGACAAGTTACCTCGTCTGTGGCACTGGACTGACAACTTGCTAAGACGAGTTATCGTGTCTGTGATAGCAAAAACGTTAAAAAGCATTGAAGAAATACGAGTGATGTCCTAATAATTAAGCGGAGAATACTTAAAAGGTAGGAGGTAAGGCAAAGTATTATTTTATTAACAGCTGGACTGCTTTATTTCTAGGGAGAATTATATATCAGCTAGAGAAAAATATCTACTCACAGCATGAAGGTAAATAAGTTTCTATTTAGCAATAGAGACATCAAGAATCATAAATTTAAGAAGGATAAAGACAAAAGTTAATAAAAATGAATTCGATGGAGAAGGAGGAATAAATAAAACGTCTAAATAAACCTGACCATCTTTTTCATTAAAGACATACTTTCAATGAAAATGCCTGCTGTAGAGTTATGTTAGTAAGCTAGTCTTTCAGGTCATTGATAGAGTTCAATCCTTAAATGGATTTGTCCCACTATTGTGGCCTTTCATCTCTATTTACTAAGCTTAGCCTGATGTAAGAAATCAGTATAAATGTAATATTAAAAAGCCAAAAATACAAATCACATGGATGTTTATTTATATTCAAAACATGAGTAGTGTTATTCAGAGCCTAGATCATTCTATTCAAATTTGTAAATATTTTGAGAAAAAAAAAAAAAAAAAAAAAAAAAAAATATACATATCTACTTAACACCTAATTAATTTTTTTTTTAAAATTAAAAAACTTTGGTAATTATATTATCACAATTTTTGAAAATTGTTTAATTTATTGGCTTTTCTCTTGCCATAGCAGATGTCAGTCCACCACCCAAGATGATATATAAAAAAAAAAATCTGTCTTTGAAATGCTGCAAACAGGAAAACAAATGTTTTTCAAGTTCTTTAATACAGTGGTTCCCAACTTAGGCAGACCTTTCAAAAGCCTGGAGTCAGTGGGAAAATACATTTAAATAAAAGGGGACCTTGGTAACCACTGCTTTAGTATATATAAAAAAAACAAAAAAAAAAACAAACAAACAAACAAACAAACAGACCACACAGACGTTTACAGATAGGCTTGATGTCTTAGTAAAAAGAAAGGAAACATTTTAAATAGACGAGAAATTTGCTGTACATTTTATTGAAAATAAAATTAAAAAGGTCCCACAACTCCATCAGGGAGATAAGGAATCAATATGGATAAAAACTAAAATATTATATATCTTTAGATTAACCCATGCTGAATTCCAGGCTTTTAGGTTATTTGATCTTTGAAAACTCCCTAGAAAAATGTACAAATCTAGAAGGACTTATCAAGATGAAGTCATTTTCTCAATAATACATTTTGATTAGAAACCTATGTAAAACATACATAAAAGCAGAAACACTAGTCAAGAAGCAGCAATACAATTAGCAAAGTATTCAAAAGGTGTACAGTGTTTCCAGTAGAATTCTTGAATCAAAAGTTTTTGTAAAGATTGTGAAGGGGAGTAGAAATACAAAGAAGAATTTGAATGTATTCTTGTTATCAGTCATTTAACTTATTTTATCCCAAACAAACTTAATGCTTCTTTACTGGAAGAATTTACTTTTATGGCAATCAAAAGATGGGAAATCCAAATTTATCACATAATTCTGAGATCATTAGTTAGCATGAGGCTCTTCATTTCAGAGATATTTCTCTGAAAGGCTAGACACATTTTGTTGAACTACGTATTTATTGAATCATACCTTATTTGAAAATCATCACCATGAACTCTTGGATCACATTCATTTTTGTAAATAGGTATCAAAATCGAAATTGGATGGAATTTTCAAGAACTAATATGCTAAAAACATGCTCTGGGGTCCCATTAATAACCACAGAAAATTTGGTGGCCATAACATAACTCAAGGACATCTTTAGCTGACAGTCTGATGGACCGACAGACATTTAGTGAATTGTAGTAAGACGATTGGC
The DNA here is from genome assembly GCA_006491835.1 of Architeuthis dux. Classification (NCBI taxonomy): domain Eukaryota; kingdom Metazoa; phylum Mollusca; class Cephalopoda; order Oegopsida; family Architeuthidae; genus Architeuthis; species Architeuthis dux. The sequence continues at coordinate 1,269,848 of VCCN01000756.1, read as the reverse complement.
GGTCTCATTATTTCCACATAATTGATATTTACTACTTCCAATTACAGACATTTTCCTCCTCGGCTCTTTCCTTCCCCACCTTTTTTCTTTTCTTTCTCTGCCGCCATCTTTACCACACCTTGTTTGTAAATCCTATTTCAACACATTTTGGGCATTATGTTTACTGTTAAACACTGCCTCAAAGAGATTCCCCCTTCCAGGAAACAAACAGCAGGTTCGCCTTCCCACTCACTATATTCAATCTATCTTTCCCCTGTTGGACACAAAGTAAGGGTCCAGTTCAGCATTATACTTACATTATAAATCAAACCCCCTTGCTAAAAACTTGAAAGGTTTGGGTATTTTCAAAAACTACCTTGCTATAAACATGCTTTGCGGCCCTATTAATACACACAGAACATTTCATAGTGATATATTGTGTGGTTCCTGAGTTATGCTGTCACATACTGATGGACAGACATTTAGTGAATTATAGTAGCACAAGACTAAAGCCATGACTAAGCAATATATATTGTATGACGGTTTGTAACATCTAAGAATGACTAAAACAGACTTGCTCTCATGGCAATAGTAAACAATGTTTAAGAACTTACAATTTACTGATGTTTTGAAGAAAAATGTTTAAAAAATTACGCAAAACAAACATTAGAATTGTTTTAGTTTTGAAAATAAATTTAATTTTTATCTTTTTATATATTTTGAAAATATTACTGTACCTGTAGTCCAGGGGCCTACAAAATCTTAATATCAGCACAAAATGCTAATTTACAGCAATCGGAATACTAATTTTTGAATGAAAATTTTCAAGATTTATTAAAAAAGATAAGTGAATATAAAGAAAATTAACTTTGCATATTCAGCAAGAAGAATTATTTACCAGCATCCTTGTATTGTTAAATTTTTTATTAACAAAATTTAAAATCTTCAGATAAACTTGAAAAATAATATAATTCAAAACTATTCCCAAGTCAATTGTAGGTTTCAAATTCAACCTTATGAAAAAGGTAAAATGTTAGCATCTTTAACGAGTAGACAAATGATTTTACAAGCAATAAAATTGGAATGGAAGGAGTTGCATAACAAAAGTCATTTGTGTTTTAATCTAAAAACACTGCAACAGTAGCAGGTAAGATGCAAGTAGAATTCATAAAACAAAATGAAGGTAAAAGAAAAACATGAAAACATTTAATAAAATATTTTAAAATATTCGTAATAGAATAATTGCTTAAAGAAAAAGTGATGAAGCGGCTTCAAAGTGTTTTCTGACGAGTGAAAGCTTGTGACCAGAACTTTGATGAAGGAAAGTAGTAATATTTCAACTGATAAAGCTGAAATCTTATAAACAATGAAAATATTTGTTCATTTATATTCTGTAATACAGTGTGTCCATAAAGTCTCACTATTTTATTACACTGTTTAAACAAAAATAGATAGGGTCTTCATGGACACCCTGTATGAGCAGAGTGTTAAATAAATTAGAGAGAAAAGTTAGAAAATCATTTTTAAATCACAGCCAATCATAAATAATTGTTCTCATGGTTGGGCAAGGGATACATGAAACAATAGTCACCCACCATAACCCCCCCTCCTTTTTGTTCCAAATTCTGTTGGTGAAAGACTTCTCTTCAACGCCATGGTTTGTAACTGTTATTCCTCAGGGGACCAGCATTCGCTTTTGTTGCTACAATACGAGTGGCAGTCATTTTGCCTGCAACAGAAACTGAAAAAAAAAAGTTACAAGTGGTAAATTAGAGACTAAAACAAAAAATTTCATGCACAGATGAAGAAAAAGGGGAGTATCATTACTACTACAGCAAATACGTCAAAGTTACCTCCCTTGTACAAGTGTTGCCACATCCTTATCTGTGGCAATTTTGTGACTGTCAGCACTAAACGAGGAATCATTTAAAGAAAACTAAGTATCATTTAGACCCAATCCTTTTTCAGATT
>VCCN01000756.1:1227778-1248817 GCA_006491835.1 Architeuthis dux | reverse complement strand
AAAAAAAAAAAAAACAAAAAAAAACAATACTCACATCATCTGGAATTTTAATTGATCATCCTAATTTATTTTTTTTCCTATTGGGAGCACATCGTTATACATAGAAAATCTGTATGTATTTGAACTATAAGTCATGCTGTAGATCAGTCCTATACAAAATTTAATCTCACCTTGGCCTTGCTATTGAATTGATTAACAATTAGCAGATAATCCCTTCATCACCAGGAAGATGAACTAATAGATTAGAAGATTCCTTATTTCAAGGTTATTTCTTTTTTTATTGATCCTCAGAGTTAGTTTTGGGATCATTAATGTTCTTTCATGACACATTGACTAAATGGTGACCATATAGTGTTGAGTATCTTTTTAAACCTACAGTTTTCATACACTATTGGAAACTATAAGTGTAAATATGGAATTTGCCAGAAGGAAGCTAATTAGCAACACTTTGACCAAGAGTAAAATTGAATTGATCTAATAAAAGATTAGGGAAATAACAGTTAACAGCACGGAAAATGGAATTAGCGAACTGATTCTGACAGACAGTTGAGGTTCACTTTGTACTAATGCCCTTAGCAAAGGCATGAATCCACACCACGGGTAAACAGCAGGGCAGACTGGGCTTTCCAGCCTTAGTTGACAACGAGTCTAGGAGACGGAAAACTCCGATTTCAAACCAGGAGTGGGGCCCACTAAGGCAGACTGGTTCCACTTTGGTCAGGGATTACACTTTGTTGTTGGTACCATGTAACTAAGTACAACATGTCGCATGTTAATCGGAGAGGAGATGGGCACCACTAAGTAACTTCAATTGCCCAGAGAAATGCATTTAAGAGGATGCATTCAGCATGGCATCCAGACGATCTACTAGGTCATGGGTTGAACTGAACTGGAATAAAAGATTAGTAAGTTTGTTTTTTTTATCTAATAATTTAAATTTGGCAATTCGTTGTCTACTTACTTTGGCGATCAATTATCTGCCTTTAGCTCATGTAAGGCAGGTGAAAAATCCTAGTCATCTTTAAAATGAAGACAGACGTTTCGGTAAGCTTAAATGCTTATTAAACAAATGTGAAAAAGCTTTTATGCAAGATTAAAAAAGAGATGGGGGGGGGTACTCATCAAATCAGAACGAAAACAAATTTAGAATCCAATACAGTGTCGTTATTATAAATGCCGTAAAACAAACAGGTGGCGACAGACTTTTGACTGGCTATTCGCTCACCGGAGATGAATAAATTACAGTAATCACATCAACAAAGATAAAAAGCCTACAAAAGTAAAACCGAAGTCATTTAGTGTTTAATAATAAGCAAAAAGTTATTAATTCTGACACAAAGTTTAAAAATATATAAAATAAAACATCCTTCTACTATTAAGTCAAATCTTTTTCGTAGGCCTTAATTATTTATTTAGTGTTAATTAAGCTTTTCAATTAAAAGAAATAAATACACACACCGTTAAGTAGTTTTGAAATGAATTCTATTTTTAGATGCAATGTATATTTTTAGCCGAGAATGAGACGAGAGAGTAAAAACTTTACTACTAGCATTAAAGGTTTTCAATTTGATTCAAAGATAAGTGTTATTTAAAGGCTGAAGGTTTTAAGTAGCAAAGATAGTTTTAAGTTCACGGCGAAAAGGAAAACTTCTAGTTAATGTACAGAAAGAACACTAAAATAAAAATAAACAGACAAGTATTCTAAGGCATGTTTACACATGTCAAGAACGAGAATTTAAACTGTACATTTCAAAATCTGTAGTCAAATGGTTTTAGCAAGTCAATTGAACTAATACAAACCACATGAGAACATACCTGTCTGAAGCATGCAATTTGAGAAAAGAAAAGAGGTATGTAAAAAACAACAAAAAAACAGTCCTAATTAAGGGGTGGATCTGCGTGAAAAAGTGCTTCCCAGAGGTACAAACAAACCAGGATGTGGCGGGGGGTGCATAGTTTGAAGGAAAAGCAAGCATGGACAAAATTTTTCTAACCTTGTTATTAAATGACCAAGCAAGCAGGTTAGTCATTTTTAGGATTAAACAGAGGGAGAAATTCGGTCGCTAAATAGTAGTACAGGGAAGGTCGAATATAAGCAGATTATTATTTATTTATTTATTTACTTACTACAGGCGACTGGCGAGTAAAAAGCAGTTTTCTGTTTTTAGTGTTTTATAAATAATTTTTAAACTTAATAATAAAAGTGATCAGTAGTTGTACAAATCTGTTTTGGGGACCCAATGATGCCAAAAATCACAGTATCAATCCAGTTTTTAAAGCTAAATAAAATTCATGGTAATTGTTTGGTTTAGGTTCGCAAAAAAGGGGAGGTAACTAGTATAGACGCATGATAAATTACGCAGACAATTTGGAACAAATAGGAGACTTTACTTATTTACAGGAGTTCGTGTGGAGAAATACTGTTAAATGACAGAAAAATTTAATCATTTTTTTAATATTAATTTCAACTGTATATTCATTTTAGTGTTATACATTTGAAAAAATATTTAATCTTTTTTTTGTTGTCAATTGCAACCCCAAATTATATCCATGTAGTAGTTAATAAAAAGGTTTTAAATTGTCAAGTTTTCTGCTTTCATTTATTCCGTAATGAGTTAGTAGTAGTAGCTTAAATAAGTGTCTACAGAAGATACATCCCTTTTTTTGCGAACCCAAACCAAATAATTACCAAATTCAATTCTTAATTTTAAAACTCTGCTTGACATCGTAAGAAACAAGCAAAAACACAGCAAATTTTACACTTTTTACAGCAGTTACTTTCAAGTTAAAAGCGAGTGAGTATTTTCATCTACACATAATTGGTGAAGAAAAAAAAACAAGAAAAAAACGAGTATAAATACACTACGGGTTAGATAATGTTCAGGCAAGGTTACAGGACAGTAAATAGTTCTGTTCACAAGCTGGTCTGTCACTATTCTAAGCAGAATTTTCGAAAAGAATTATTTTCCGTCTCCACTCCATCAAATTAACTTTTCTTTCACGTTACAGCTTTGTTAATTCTATCGATAACGGGACAGATACCCACCATTCATTACCAACAATAAACCACCCTTTAATTAAAACAATTCATTACGGACAAGTGACAACAAAAATATATTTAAGTCACTTCAAATAAATCAAAAGCTGGTTCAGGTTATTTTTCAAGTTTCTACTTCACGCAATTCAATTGTTTCTTTTTTTACTTTTTTTCGAGACTTTCACTAAGTTACTCACCACATCAAGTTCCCTGTTCCATCTTCCTGTACCTGTTGTAAATTATCGACTCCGGGTATTTTGGTCGTCATAACCTCGTCATTGTCTTCCATGGTATTGTTGCAAGGTAGTTTCCAGATACCTGAACGGTATCACAACAAAAACCTGCTTTACTTTTTAGGGTTGGGGCGAGGAACGACCAAAGCTGTTGTTGTGTTTGGATAAATTGGGGTGGTTGCCGGGCAAACGCCATTTTAAAACAAACCATTAAGTAAGAATTGTAAGATTACCTCCGATTCGTCGATTGATTCTTACGTCACAACTCAAAGTGCATAGCCATGAACCAATCAGCGTGCTTTTTACAAAAACCACGTTGGTAACATATAACATTTTACTGTTAAAAACCATAGAATTATTATTCTCTTCTAGAGAAACTGCAAATGAATTTACGTTATTATTTACTATTAAAGTTAGGTGCACTAATAATCCTTCATCAATAACTTAAAAGCCACAGATATTAAGATATTTCTTCTAGGTGTGTGAGAGCAGACGACACAGAGTCTGCGATTGTAAAAGAGGAAAATCATGTATTGTAGCGATTTGTTTTAAGCATGTACAAATCCATAGCAACTACGTGTATAAATATGTACATCACTCTATTAAATATTGCAAATTTTGCATTCATAGCAATGAACTTAGGGTGTATAAAGAATTGTCTGCTATCTAGATTATGTATGATAACTGGAGGAGAGCTGCACAATGGCTGGATGTGAAGCAGAAGCCAAAACATCAATTTGCTATTATCCCTGAAAGGTTATCATCATTTGCTCTCCCCTGGATCAGGCCTTCTTACTGAGGATGAAGGGGTTTGAAAGTTGGAACCTTAGGCTGGGGATCACTGGTTCACTATGAGGAGTGACAGTTTAGGACGAGTCACAGCTTAAGCACTCTCTAGTATTTTACCTGACAACCAACATCAGGATATATATTTATTCTTCTGCCCCCCCCCCCTCCGAATATATCCTTTTGCCCCTCCTTGGAAAAATGGCAGCAGATGCCCATGGTTACGCTAATTGTTTGGTAAAACAGAAGTGGTTTAATACATCACAGCTTCTTTCAACCTGGTCAAACAATTAAGATACATACATGTGTAGATCATCCTGAACTAGTGCATTCAAAACGCAAATATTGCCCAGTTTGGTTAATAGAAAGGATGTCATTTGGCTGCACGATTATGCCCTCCCTATGTTACAAAAATGATATTATTGAAGTTACATCAGTTGAAGATGGAGACTTTATTGCACTTCTTCACCTGATTTCTCTCCTATTGATTAGCATTTGTTCAAACATCCAGACTGCTTCCTTACAGGTAAAAACTTCTCTAATCAGGATTAAACTGAAGGAGCCTTCAATGAGTTTGTCAGATCTCATCTCCAAACATTTATTCTGCAAAAATCTCAACAAAATAGGCTCAGCAGCTCAACAATTATTTTAGATATCAACTATTTTTCAACCAATGAAAATGCATCTAAAATCCAAGGCTCATGGGAGCCTACCTATTTCTCTTATAAACAAACGACAGAGAGATTTCACCAGTCGCAACCCCGTGCCTGAGGGACACAGTCGTATTGACTCACAAACATACACATGCATTCACCTGCACGCACATTCACCAACGAGGCAAGCAAGTAAGTCCCTGATTTATGCACATATCCATACATTCATTGACACGACAAGTTTATTACAACTTTTTAAGAATTTTAATTCAATTGACTCTTTTTGTTCCAAGCAACTGATGAACACTTTCTCAATGCAAGATGCATTTCACAATCATTCATTCATTGTTATCAACATTATAAATAAATATCACATATGTCTGTATATTCATCTTTCCGTTCGTCTCCGGTGTCCCTACAAGTTTATTGATTCTTTGAATGAAGAGTTCTTTAGGAAGGGAATTAATGACTTGTCTCTAAAGTGAAATAAACAGGTCTGGTTAGTCTGTCAATAGAAACCGTAACGTGACCAATGTCTTTTGGCAGCATGCCATGTTGGTGGTGATCAATGAATAAGTTATTTCTCTCATCTTTAGTTGGGTAGTGATCATTAAAAAAGTCCAAATTTTCAAAAAACATGTGTGAATACTGCTGGACACTTTTAGCATAACTTTACATTGCAAACTGAACACCCCACTAGAAAGCTAGGCGGGGGGGGGGGATTAATAATACAAAAATACACTTTTTTTCTGGACATAATAAGGAGTAAATATTTAAATTTTCAGCCCTCTAGCTCCATTGGTGCTGTGTATGTGCAATACATACATAGCCAGCCAGACCAACTTGAAAACTGAAGAAACCTACAATGACAGTTTTGGTTGACAGTTTCTAATAAATGTACAGAGATTGAGGGAGCAAATATTTTGATTAAATAAAAAATGTTTTCTATGAATGTTTTTCAGTTTATTTTGCTTAAATAAATCAGCAATTTCATGTTAAACAACAAAAAGGGATCACACATTATGATCAGCGACAGTGATGTTTAACATCGTCTGGAAGCAAAGAGAAGGCTAAGATCTATTACAGATGTAATTATTAGGTTGATGCAAAAGTTCCCAGTGTCATCTATTGCACAATGTTATGGCAATCTTAGAAGTGTCTTTGAAGTTTACTCAGCTATCTATTCTTTCTGCAATCAGTCAACTGTAGTATGTCATTTACAAGCCATAGGAAAAATTCTGAAGCTAGTGTAATGTTTATATATGTATGTATCAATGTTTATATATGTATGTATCAATCTTTATGTATGTATGTATGTATGTACTAATGTTTATGTTTAAAATAAATAAACATGCCAAAGCAAGCTCCCACAGCCCCCATTCTGTTTCTGGTCCCAAAAACGCGGGCCGGAAGTTAGAATGGGGAAGTCTCTCTTCTTCACAGGCAATCGCCCTGCAAACACGTGCTAAAATACAGCTAAATACAGTTATGAACCAAATGTGTTCAAACTAAACACAGCTAAACAGATAAGAACAAATGAACAACAAACAACAAAGGCTCTTCAGTCACCATTTAAACATTTGTCTTTCTCTTCTTCTTGCTTTTTTCTCTTTTTGCATTTTTGTACAAAATAGTCACTAGCAATGAAAATTGATTACAAGAATCCAAAACAAAGAAAATCATGGCTAGACTCAGGACAGCCTTCAACATGCAGATGTGTAGCAAGAGGGGTGAATCAGCCGCTCACAGGGGCAGATGTGAAAGGGTGCAAAATTTCCCCGGGGTGCTTAGAAATCTTGCTACACCACTGTCAACATGACAAACACAATGATATCTACTGGGGAAAAAGTTAATACTTTGTGATTGGTCGGATTCAAAGGGAATTCCTTATCATAAATTGCTGGAACATGAACAAACTATTACTGCACAACCGTGAAAATTGGCTCTTTTGAATGATTCATTGGAAGAGAAAAAACCTTTATCTGAGCAAGGAAGTTGACTAGTGCCCATGTTGCATGACAATGCCCATGTTGCATGACAATGCCGATCTCATTTTGCAACTAACAGTATGATTACAATTTCTTTTGGCTTTGCAATTAACATTGACTAAAGTCACAGTATTATGGAGAACAGGAGTGAATTCTGTCCTACCTTAAGCACAACTAAAGAAAACGCCTTGTTTCATCATTGACACACATATTTTCCATGGAGCACCCAAGTTTGAATGTTCCTAGAACTAAGTTATCAATCCACAAGGACATTGCAGATAACTGGCTATATACAACACAAAAATATCCACTTGAATTGTAATTCGATACGCATTGCAGACTAGATGTCTAGGAAAGACTTGTATCTTGTCTATTCTATTTTACTTTAGGAAGATGACAAGAACCACACTGAAAAGCTAACATTTACACCAGCCTCACACCTTCCACTTACCTCTTCCTATAAGAAGACAAACCCATTTTGATCATCGTCCACTCTTAGTTCTGTTGCCAGCAGAACTAAGGTGGTCCAACATTTACCAAAGAGACGCGCACCTCTCTTCTATTTCAATTTAGTATGTACACATTCATACACTCGCTTTGTTACACACACTAACATCTTCAACAAATGTTATTCTATTAATAAACCATTCTTCTTCTTCTTCTTCTTCTTCTTCTTCTTCTTCTTCTTCTTCTCTATAGATGAGAACTAACCTTATTGATAACATGCTTTCTGTGAATAAATACATTTCTTATTATGTTACATCCTTGTCATATATCTTTATTTTACAGCAGTGTTAAATGTGCATCCCTGCATCGCATATATGATTCCTTTTACCACTGCAAAAAGAAACAGAGAAGGAATGGCTAATCCTTTTTTGTTCACATTGCTAACCTTAGCCTTTCTACCTCTCTCTATCATCAGCACCTTAATACACAGTCAGTAAAGTTATCACTCTATCTATATTTCTCATAGCAGCACACATGGCTACTACTACTACTACTAGCTTATTACTATGATCATTTGTTTAAATTGTATACTTTGTATTCCAAACTAAGTCAGATATTTTTCATATAATATAATAATTTCACTTATTATAACTGGTAACCCTCTCATTACAATACTACCTAATTAGGTCAAACAGACTCTGCAGAGTGCCCGCCAAAAATTTATTAAAAAAATGCCCACCCAATCACATGACTGCAGATCATATTTTTGGGCCAATCAAAGAGGTAGCTGTACACTTCCAAAAACTATTCTCTAAGAGCCACCTGAACAAGATATAAGGACAGACAGAAAGCCAGTTCACAAGTGCAACTGACCTCAGTCAGGGGGACATATTGTTGCTCACAACAACATCTTACACTTGTACCTTTTTCCTGCTCACACTTTTGAATACACACACGCAAATACTCAAATATAAAACAAGCATGTGAATCTTTCAACACTCAACATTCAAGTTTCCACAAGAACTTTATACAAAAGACATTTCCATTTACTGGACAATCTAAAAGAAACACTATAATATTTGAACTCTTTATATTACTTTGAAATCGTGTATTCTTATCACACCACTTTATTCCTCTAACACAATGTGTCTTGAGCCTTTCTTCTCATTCAACATTTCATCATAGAACCTTTTCAGCTCATGTAAAATAACCCTTTTTTACTTTCTATTTATTGTACATCTATACACCTTTATGGCCTGTTGACTACAGAATGCCTTATTTAATTCATTTTATATGTACAGCACAATTACTCTGTTAAAAACTCCACTTTTTCACTACTATTTTCTGGTTGACTACTAGAAGAAGAGGAGAGGTGTAGCAATTATGTCCAACATTCATTGCACACATCTAAACATATAGACAAGCTGCTGCAGTTTATTTATTTAAACTTAGTGTATGTAAAAAATATGTAAAATATATTTGTAGTTGAATATTACTTACAGACAAAAAAGAGTCAGATCTTCATAACTAAATAATATTTCTGCTATGTAGCCTATGACTCAAGTTCACAATTGCTAATAATAAATGCAATATTATAATGTTAATTCTGGGTGGAGAGAGAGGGATATTATGTTTTTGATTTGATAATTTAGATCATATAAAATTGTATTTTTAACATTAGAGTAACTATCAAAGTATTTCTCTTTTATTGTTCATTTGGTGCATATAGAATTTTTAAGAGAACAAATTGTAAAAATTATAATTGAATAATTTTGAATTCAAATAATTAAATGATCAGTTTTTGTTTTTAAATATGCTAATTTTCCAATATGATGCTAATTTTTTCAATAGTTTTTTTGATAGTTTTTATGTTTTATATTGCATTTTTTTTTACTTTAAGAATATTTATATGCAAAGCATAAATATTCTTGAAGTAAAGAAAATGCTCAAAACTTAGTGAATTAATTTTTCAATATGATTCTAATTTTTTCCAATAATTTTTAAAACTTTTTATATTTTAAAGATACTTGTTAAAAGCTGCCTTCAGGGGCCTTTAAGCTCAAGGTCGAGTCACTTCTTTTTTGTAGAATTTATATTATAATTATTTGCTTATTCCTCTTATTTTCTTATAAAGGACTGTAATTAGCCTTTAATAGATCAAGAGTTATGTCCCTTGGACATATATTTATTAGAGTCACCTTATACTTAATTAAATTAATTATTCGGAAACTGGTTGCCTGATTAGACTGGAAATTGTTGTATTCACCAATTTAAAACGTTTAAACAGTATGGCGCTAACAAAAATTGTGCTAAGATGTGCCGTTTTTGCTGTGTAACAAATCCACAGAAATCGGATTATTATAATATAGATTTACTAAGTGTAGCTTAATTTTGCACAATGGCCACAAATGAAGTACCCAGTGAGAATCAAACTCACTAGTAATGATCTGTAAGACCAGCTTATTAACCATCACGCCACAACATGCTTTATAGTTATTTATTTACTAAGCTTAGCTTAGGCTCAAGGCCACAGGTATGAGTCACCCAGTGAATATCAAACTTACTAGTAGTAATTAACTGAAAGACCAGCTTGCTAACCATTACACCACGACGAGTCATCCATGTTTTTGTTTATGATTTATAGTTATTTACTAAGCATAGCTTAGTTTTGGCAGATGGCCACAGTTATGGGGCACCCAGTGAGAATTGAACTCACTACACTAGTAAAGATCTGCAAGACCAAGACATCAAACCACAATGAGTCGTCCATGTTTATGTTTAATAATTATTTACTAAGCATGACTTACATTTGGCACAAGGCTACATTGGGGAACCCAGTGAGAATCAAACTTACTATTAACAATCTGCAGGAGAAATTTGCTAACCATTACATCTTGACTACATGCCTGTGTTTGTTTTATATTGAATCACTGTAGCCACTGTCTCTGACCCGATCAAACAACAAAAAACATGGTGGCTAGGTATTCTTCCATTTTTCACTTGTCTGTCTATCAGTCTGTCTGTGTCAGTGCTCCTGGTCACATTTTTTGGCATAGAGCCTTAAAAATTTACATATGTACTCCAGTAGCCACCTTCTGCCGTGAGCACCTTCTGCAGATGTGTAGAGAACTGGACATGGGAACAGCTGGTAAAATTAGCACATGACTGGGATGCCTAGAGAGTCTTCATTGGCAGCCTATATCCCAAATGGGACCACAGGCTTAGATAGCCACCTTCTAAAAACGTTTTTTTTTCACTTGTTTTGAGGGAGAGAGTATATGGTTTAATTTTTAATTGTTAAAAAATAAAAATGACATCCTTTTTTGTCCTACAGGTTCTGTAACACCCATTCCTGTATGAAACTGATAATGTCAGTCAGTTGCCTAAATTGCATGTTGGCACCTTTGATCTCACCAAGCTGATGTATTGCTCTATGTAACTTTGTATCACTGTTGGAAGAGTCGGGTGGGGTAGGTGGGTTAGTAAAGTCTAGGGTGACAGAGAGATAAACATACAGAGCGGGTTATTGTGACAAAAATGAAGCAACTAAACTACAGTGATTCATTTTTAGGCAGAGGTGGCAATATTGCATTAAGAATATTTATACACATACCATAAATATTCTTGAAGTAAAAAATGAACCGAAACAACTTTAAAAAAAAAACATTCTAGAAAAAACAAAGAATCAATAAAAATTGTCTGAAATTTATTTTTAAATCAAAACTCTTTAAAACAGGGGAAGTAACTCTATCCAGCGTCTAATGAGAAGTATCTGAGATTGGCTACCAGGAAAGTTGAAAACATGGCTGCTTGCTGACGATATTATCGCTTAGCCACAACTTGATTATTTATTCAAAGTATTTCTTATTTTATCCAAATAAGTAAGTACCAAATTACACATCTTGAATTTATTACGAATGTTACTATATGTCTTTTTGCTTCCTTTCTCACTAATCTAAAAAAAAACGAATAGAATAAAGGCGAGGTCTTCTTTACGCGTCACATGATTGTTTACTAACAAGTCCATGCTACACACGGACATACGAACGTGTTTTTATTATTAATTTTATTGAACACCGAAAAGGTTTATTGCTTCTAGCCGGGGAATATCGATATTTTGGAAGTGATTTTAGGATATGTAATTGTGGATTTGTGGATTTTTTTCTCCGATTTTTCGGTTCAGGTTTGGGTAAATAAAAGAAAAGATATTTCGTAGCACTAGCAGTCACAAGAAAAGAATCAAAGTAGAAAAGAATTATGTTCGTGAAGTTAAATTTCTTATTCATGAAAAAGAAAATTCTGTAAAGTTTTCTGTCTTTTGTCACTTTGTCAGATTGTGTGTCTATAATACTGAGATAATCTTAAGTTACAAATATTAAGAAACCCGGAAAAGTGGAAAATCTTTACAGTTTTTAGTCTTCAATGTTTATATCAATAAAAATAATAACATTGATGATGTCTAATTTTCATTCATTTTTTTTTTTTTTTTTTTTTTTACGATAATTTTAATTCCTATCATCAAGTGGTGGGGAAAAACAATTTATGATTCTTATTTTTTAGAATTAAAAAAACTACTTTTAAATAAGTAAAAACAACATAAGAATTTATAATCGACTTTAAAACAACAGAACATTTTATAAACTTTAATTTCCTTTAAAGTTGTTTGTTAGTGACTAGTAGTGATTTTACTAATGTTTTATTTTTAATTTTTACGTTAAGCTGAATCTTCTTAATACTAAAACAAACCCGAAAAACATGTTTTTGTTTCGAAACTGACTTGTTAGAATAGTTTGTGATAATTAATTTGAAATTCCGAATAAAATGAGTCTAAGACTCTCTTCCCTCCCAGTCGAAAAATATGAGCTTTATCATCGCTAAAACAACAATTAAATTAACCCCTTAGGTAATAATAATCTATTTTGAGGCCTTCATAATGTTAGTCTATTGTGATAACCGACTCATTCACTCCTGTTTTATTACTTACGCAATTCATTAATGGGAAATGGCTGATAGAAAAAGTGTAGTAGTAGTGTATAGTAATGCTAATGCACTACCGCAGCATCTTACAATATACAACTCCAACTCAAATAATGATTGATTAGCTTTAAAAAGTAGTTTGTAAGACAAAACATTTGAGAAATATTAACTGTACAAAGTTTAAGTAATCTTAGCTTCTTGCTGCTACGTCTTTTTACCCGTTATTTTTTTAATATTTATTTATTTTTTCATAATCGTTGTAAAAAATCATGTAACGCACTGACATTGAAGCTCCTAAACTTTAGGACCTAAAGTTTAGTCTAGTTAATGATAAAACTGCGCTGTATCTTGACCGAATCTTAAAATGATCGTTACCAAGGTGTCCTTGGATAGAAAACGAAATGTGATTATCGTTGTATAACTGCGTCATTTTTGTAATTTGTAGTGAATTTTAATTTTTTTTATATTATGAAACTATAAAAGCCCGATTGTTGAATTGATTATTTATTATTTGTCATAAGTATCATTCTTCTTAGCCAATTTCATTACTGTGCCAGTGCCATGAGATGAGTTAAATTAATAAAATCCTACTCTCCTATATAGCAGCCTAGCAGGTTTTACGTAACGTAGTTAGCAGAGAATGTTTTAGGTCATCGTGACCAAAACGTAAACGGGGTCTTATTTAATCACCGCTACCCACAACAGACTGATTTAAACACTGTTGGTTTAGGTTATTCGTGTGGTCTGACACTTATGTTCTATATCCGAACTTCGCCCAGCCCTAACCGTTCATAGTAGAAACTTGAAATCACACACTCGCCTCAATGAGTAGGGAAAACGTCAAAATTTTAGGGGGGGGGAAAATAAAATCTTAGTGGGGGTTCAATTTACAATGTAAGTTTATGCTATATTGGTCCCTTGGTTTGTGTCTGACAGCGTTCACGCTTATTTTTTTAATGAAAATGTGGACGTTTAGAGATAGCCCAACAAAAGGCGAGAGAAGTAACTTATTTATTGATCACACCTTTTTCTAATGTTTTAATTGATCACCCCCAACATGACATGCTGCCTAAAGACGTTGGTCACATGGTGGCTTCTATTGAGTGACTAACCAGACCTGTTTTTTTTTTGTTTTTTTTGTTGTTTTTTTTAAATCATGAATTTATGGTTCAAACCATACTAGTAGCACTTTCATCAAGGCATCTTAATTTTACCATCATCACTGGTTAATTTATGAGGTCTCTCGCACATGCTCACACAATAATATATATATATAGATATATTATGAATGTCACCGTAAAGACACTGGTAATGGTCCTACACTTACCTAAAGGACAAATTTTAATATTCATGGTTATGTATATATAGTAATAAAAAAAGAAAACACAAGTTTTCCGATATATGTATTTCATGATACGTGTTCACACGTTCACATCATCAGGGCAAATGCTACTATACAATACTGCTGATTTGTTGGTACCCTTACCGCTATCTTCTGTCTCATTGCTCATTGACAATATATATATATATATATATTATCTTCTTTCGAGGAAAGCCATCAGCTGCCTCATCATGTTCTCCTTAATCCTGTCCACGGTTTAAACTCCAGAAGTTGCAGGGAGACAAATCTGGACTGTAGGGCAGCTGAAAGACCTGGGTGATGAGATGCTTTGGCAAAAATTCCTGCACAAGACGTGAAGAAGGACTGGCTCGGTCATTGTTAAAGCAATGGTCACACAGTGCACAAGCTCACTCAATGGCTTCTCACTGCCGACAGAGTAACCCTACAGGAGAGTGTTTGATCACGCATGTGCAGTAAGGTCTCTTAGGACGTTACATCAAGGCTGTGCAATCAGTTCTAGAGATATTCAAAATGACAGGATATTTTCCAGACAGACCTTGTATATTACACATGTACGCATTCATTAATTCCCATTCTTATATAGAATATGGCCAGATACCATCAGCAACAAGGAACTGTGGCAACGAACAAGACAGCAACCTGCAGAGGAAGAAATCCTCCAAAGATGCTGGAGATGGATAGGTCACACTCTTTATAAGACATACCCCTCTTTTGGAATCCACAAGGAAAAGAGGCAGACCTAGAAACACCTGGCGTCATGACCTGGATGCAGACATGAAGAGAACTGGTCATACATGGAAACAGCTGGTGAAATTGGCCCAGGACCGAGATACCTGGAGAGTCTTTATTGGCAGCCTATGTCCCAAACGGGGCCACAGGCTTAGATATAGCTTGTATTACTAATCATCATCATCATCATCATCATCATCATCATCATCATCATCATCATCAGTGCCTATCAAGGTTTTCTTTTTGTTTTGTGTTTACAGATTCTTTACAATGAATGCAATCATTGCTGTGTGTCATTTCTGTGAGCTTCACGGTCCTCGGATTGTGTACTGCACCCAACCATTTCACCCACAAGAACCACGCACTGTAGATGATGACGATGCCTTATCAGATGTCAGTTCTGGACATGTGCACTGTCGATCCAAAGCTGCACATCGAGGATCTTTTTCCTCCACAGACAGTGCTGCTGTAACCAGCATGAAAACAGATCTATGTGAGGTGAGATTTTTGTTTTGATAAAATGAAATCTAAAGCAATTTCAATATAAATGGTATTTTATGCTTGTGTATCGGTGCTTGTTTGGAACATGAATATGTAGTATATCCTGATAGTCATATGAACATATGTTAACAATTGGAATTTTTGGTATATCTTATTACCACCCGACACTGCCTGCCAACTTTTTAAACATTCTATGACCTTCCTTTTCAGTCCACACATGATCTGCCAAGCCTGATTTCACTGTCTCCCCTCAGATTGGCTTTCTGATGTTCATCCAGCCTTACCTTTGGGGGTGGCTGGTCTTGCCTTTGTATTCCCTGCCAGAACTGCATGGAATGGCATACATACATCTTGGTCATGCTCTTCTGAGGGAGGCTTGGTTCAGGAGATATGTCTCTGAAGGATGTAACTACTTTTGAATACTGTCCTGATGTTGTATGGACCACAGATCTTTTGAATCCTGTGGAATAAAGTCAAGAAAATAGACAGAACAACACTGGAAGATAAGGCGATTCAAGGAATCAGTGCACATGCTTTGTTCTAATAACCTCCTCAGTAGGCCAAACATATAAATGAACACTTTATAGGAGCTTAAATGAAGAAAGAAATGGCATTAAGCTTAAAACTCTAAAATTGCACCTCCTGGTTACACTAGTGCAAAAGTCATATACTCTGGTTTAGTTGAAGAGATAAGCGATATTATATTCCACTAGATTGTTCTATGGGACACATGGTCTAGTGCAGGGGTCGGCAGCCTTTTTGCCTCTGCGGGCCGGTTCGTGTATTAATGAGTGGGCAGTGGGCCAGATAGGTGCCATAAAAAGCTTGAAGTATGGAAATTATCCATTTAAA
The DNA here is from genome assembly GCA_006491835.1 of Architeuthis dux. NCBI lineage: Eukaryota > Metazoa > Mollusca > Cephalopoda > Oegopsida > Architeuthidae > Architeuthis > Architeuthis dux. Next base: position 1,233,251 of record VCCN01000756.1, on the reverse strand, counting down.
TACATCTAATATTTTGCTTCAAATCAATAAATAACCCATGCTAGAAAATCATTTGTTCTTAACACAAAATGATAATTAGTAATCAAGGCATCATTTGAATCTTTTAAAAAGATACATAGAATCTTTAAAACAAAATGTAAGCATAGCATCCTAATATTTCTTGCGGGATGTTCAAAATCCCTTTGCGGGCCGGATCTGGCCTGCGAGCCATGTGTTGCCGACCCCTGGCCTAGTGGTTAAAGTGTTGGTTAAGCGTATCTAGTATCCTGTCTGGTGATCGTGGGTTCGATCCATGGGTCGGGTAGTGCACTATAGTGACTATAACAACCAAGATGAGGATACTAGTCCTAGTAAATCGGTGTATAATAAAGTATGGTTTATTGATGATTGCCATTTTTAAATGTATATTGTATCATTAGAATTATGAAAGGGTTGGTGGCCAAGCATGGAAAATGGAATCGGTGGACCGAGACAATCTGCGTTCACTTCACAATAATGCCCTTGGGAAAGGCATGAATTCATTGCTACTATCCCCAGCTATGGGTATAATAGTAGGTGAAATGAGTGTTGCATCTAAGTCTATTTTCACATATCGTAAACCTTGTAGAACATCGAAGTCAAGCCGCAGACAGAGGGTTGAAAAAAACTGGTGATATGTGATGCCCAAGCAGGGACAGCTTCACCATACCCAGGGTGATATTTGATTTTGATTATCATTGGAATAATGTAGAAAAAGGTTTTTTTTCTGTAATTCATTTTTTTCCATGATAAATTTCTATTTATAAAAGATTTAGCAATTTTTCATTTTTTATCTTTAAGAATCCATAAAAAGAAATCTTTGTCTGTGAAGCCAAACCATTCATTCATATTGTTTTTTGAATACTATGACTTGGACAGAATACATTCCTACTAGCTCTTGGCTACAGATTATTTACCAGGTGTCTTAGTAACTTTTCCAGATTGGTATCAAGAAGGGTAACCGGTTGTAAAAGCTACTTTTTTTTTTTTTCCTTTTTTCTGTAGACTCCTTATGGTGCTCAACCACATCACACTGCGTAATGTTGCTGCAGTTTCAATAGCAAGTAGGCCTTTACGGGGTAAAGTTGCTAGCCCAACTCTCCTCCTTTACCCATGCTTGGGACTGAAACTTGAACTCGGTTCGCTGATTCCGTTTTTTAACTGTTGGTAACTGTTATGCCACTTGCACCTCCAAAGGTACTTTTTAATGCTCAGCATTTAATACACTGCATGGTCAAGTTTCTCTTTATTAGAGAATGGAAAAATGTTCTAAGATAAGAATAATGATTTCTGGTTTGATTCCAATGAGTGTTGACCATTTCTTCCAATTATTTTGAGTTCTGATCGTCTTTCTTGTTTGGCAGGGTTGTTATTCAGTAAAAACTGGATTTGTGAGCCATGACGATGAAGGCCCCATCAGTTATGTGAGTAGTCAACATCCTCACCACCCCAAAGTCTTCAGCATGGTCCGACAGGCATGTTTACGCAGTCTTAGCTGTGAGGTAAGAGAATCTAAAATCTTAAAATATGTAAATTCTGTTTGAACTTATTGTCTATAACTTTGAGAACAGTCATTAACATACCAACTTTTGTTCAGACAATCTAATCTCTTCTTTCCATCTTTAATGTTGACACAATGTTTTGGTCAATTCATTCTACAGCCTTCTTCTGGTGTAATATGTGATATCCGTAAGGAAAGGAAATCTCTTTTTATTGGTCTCTTTCTCTGGTGATGCAAAGCTAAGTATAAAGAAAGAGACCAATAAAAACAGACTCCCGTTCCTTGCAGATATCACATATTACACCTGAATAAGGCCGTAGAATCAATCGACTGAAACGTTGTGTCAATATTAAAGATGGGAAAAAGAGATTAGATTGTCTGAACAAAAGCTGTTTGAACTTGTCTTGAGACATTTACGCAATAATGCAGGATGTATCAAGTTAATAAGCTCATTTAAAAAATTTTTTATTTTGAAACATTATGAAAATCAATTTCAAACATATTATGTACTTCCAGAGCCTATAAATGATCAAAGCCTCTTTAACAAAACAATGAATTCATGTACCATGTGGGCCTTTAAATCCAACATCTCCATGCATGGAAAATGTGTAAAATAACTATCCCAGGCAACTAATAAAAGAGACCCAAACTGAAGATTGTTTATCATGAAGCCCTTAACTTACATATAAGGCTCAAGTTTACATCAGGCATCCTAAAAATTGTTGAATCGAAAAGGGACACCTTTTGCCTCAACACCCGGTATGTTTGAAGTTACTTACATTCGATAAAAAAATAGGTTGTTAAAAAAAAGTATTTTTTGTGCTTTCAATTCAACCTTCTTTTTCTACTTTTTATTATGTTAAGATGACAGTTACTGAATGACTATAAACTCTAATAATCACTATAAAAGCCAAAACCTAGTTTTACGAAGAATAGTTGGATTGAAAGCACAAAAAATACTTTTTATTTTTCTGGGAAAAAGTATCTTAGTAACTTTGAAAATTTGTTAGTTTAAAAAAAAAAAAGAAGACAACCTATTTTTTATTGAATGCAAGTAACTTCGAACATTTCCAGTTTCGAGAGAAAATGTGTCCCCTTTTCGATGCAACAATTTTTAGGGTGCCTGATGTAAACTTGATCCGAAAATAAATATTTTGTCTGAAAGAAATAATTGAGGCACAATTACCATGAAGCTTTTAAAATTATTTTCCTCATAATCAAATGGTCACCAAACTGAGTGCATTAGTCCCCATACAACGCCTGCAAGTATAATTATAATCTATATATATAAGTGAAAGGTATCACAACGTGTGTGTCTGTTTATCTGTCATGCTATAGAAACCACCTAAACATGGGCACTGCCCAACCAAATTTGGCATGCATACTCAATGGGCATAGGGGAAGGTTTTAAACTAAAATCTTTTATTGAAGGTTTTAGAGGGGGTGTTCTATTTACAATGTAACTATATTGCTAAAGTAGAACCTTACTTTCCGTTCAATATACATATACATATCTTATTTTATATGTCAGTATATATAATTCAAAAGTGTAGGTAAACTTTTTTTTTCACCTTTAAGGGAACAGAAGCTTTTTTTACAAGTCTGAAAGCTTTAGACTTTTTTTTTTTTTTTTTACTCCTTAAATATTTTAGGCAGTGTAGACGGGTACTTCAGCTAGTATTGTTATAATATAACTAATTTTCATATATTTTGTTATAGCATGTAACAAACACATTCCACTTGATAACTTCTTTCTTCTTCTCTTTTAGGTTTGTCCTGGCCGTGAAGGTCCAATTTTTTTTGGAGACAAGCAACAGGGCAACGTTCTCAGCTACACATTTTATATCCAGGATAACCAAGCCCGGGGGTTTAAACGTTGGTACAGTATCATCATTGTCATGATGGATAAAGTGTACTTATTAAACTCCTGGTCATTTCTTGTTCCCAACCTCCAATTAGTCATCAAACAGTTACAGAATAAAGCAGAAAAGGTGTGTAATGTATTTTCTACTCTCAACGTTATTATAAAAAGGCTGTTGTATTATTTTTGAGGTTTTTAAGTTGTACTACAAAGAGGTCTCAAAATCGGTAATCTAACCAGAATTTAATACTCGTTGTCCTTCTCTAATCTTTCACTCTGTGGTCCAGCAACTCCCATGGTCTGGCACGTTTGAATCTGCCGCAATTAATTTGTGGATCTGCCATTAGAACTCTTTGATTTAGTGTTTTATAAACCGACTCATTAAACTGAATATGTAAAAATCTAACTGGTTTGAAACCAAATCAAATAACTTTAAATGAAGCAATTTGCAATGTTTATTTTAGCATAAAATTAGAGGTGTACCTATTGATTTTTTTTTTCATTTTTTTTCCCTAAATCTTATAAATTATTTCCAATACAATCAATTAAAAAGTATAAGTAAATAAAAAGAATTTCATTTATTATAATATAATTTCTATTACATAAATTATATTAAAATATATCTTTCTATTTTCTGCACTATTCAAAAAATCGTTAAAAAATCAGTAAACTAAAACTAATAGCCAGAAAAAAGAATTCTGTTTTCCGGATTTTCTGTGGTCCATCAATGGCCAGGTCTCAAGGTTCCCAAATCAAAGAGGTGCAACTGTATCAAGATATAGGAAATGTAAGATGGTATAATGGTTGTCCCCTTGAAAAATGGAATCTAAGAACTGAGTTTGAATCCTAGTCACGGTTGTTTATATAGATTTCCTATTAATGCCCTTAGAAAAGGCATGAATCTAACTCTCCCTGCAATCTGTCAAATCGCTAGTTAACTTGACCATGGTCGTGTTACAGTAGACAGTTTGCAGTCAGTACCAGTATTCAGGAAAGAATCCTAACCTATGTAACCCAGTATCACCTACTGTTTGATATGTGGTGAGGAGATGGGCACTGCCAATTCCCTGCTGATGACCATAAAATACCATGAAGGAATAAATGTCATACTATGACAGCTCAGCTTAGCATGGATACCCAATGAATTCTTCCAATCATGGGATAAGCTAACCAACCAACAAAAATATAAGTTTGAAGAAAATATGGCTTTGAACTCCGTGAGCAAAAGTTCCTCATAAACCAGTGAAATTTGACAGTAAAGCTTTAGGTAGTTTGTATGTAGAATTAAATGTTTAAAAAACTAAATTTAACATTTTCTTTGAATCTTTATTACATTTTAACAAGACAGTCGTCACTTTAAAGTTTAAAATTCATCAATACTTCTTTGATTATTTTTTTTTTTTTTCAACTAATAATTAATTTTATTATTATTGGGATATTAATTTCATCAAATATAAATAGAATGCAATCACATTTTCCACATACGATGAATGGGATATTGAGATGTGGTTGGCCTAACAGTTAACCGCATGGAGAATGGAATGAAAGATGCTGAGACAGTTAGTGATCATATCGTACTAATGCCCTTTGGAAAGGCATAAATCCACCCCTTCCCCAAGCTATGGGTAAATAGTAAGGCAGACTGGGCTTTTCTAGCTGTGGTTGGCAATCAGTCTAGGAGACGGACAACTCTGATTCTAAAACCAGTAGTGGAGGCAGATTGGTTCCACTTTTTCCAATGGGTCAGGTCATTACTCCCTTTTGCTGGTATCATGTAACCCAGTACAACCTGTTACATGGAAAGGAAACTACCATTGCCCTGAAAAATATCATAGAACCCTGCTGATCTATTAGATTATAGGTTGAACTGGAACTTGAATGGCATATTAAGTTAACATAAGAAAAGTCGGATCAAGTTTACATCAGGCACCCTAAAAATTGTCAATCGAAAAGGGACGCATTTTGCCTCAATACTGGTGACATCACTGAAACATCAGCAGTGTTACCAAGATAAACAAATAGTCTTTGGAAGCTGTCTCGGAAATGTTTGAAATTTTTTTAAACTAACAAATTTTCGAAGTTACTAAGATACT
>VCCN01000756.1:1103922-1115120 GCA_006491835.1 Architeuthis dux | reverse complement strand
GAGAGAGAGAGAGAGAGAGAGAGAGAGAGAGAGAGATGACTCGCTGCAAACAATTGCCGAACGCTCTTTTCACTGTTCGCCTTTTTCCGTAAAAGCGACAAAATGGCACAAAGCGAACTTTCGAAAAGCGAAACCTGAATTTGATTTGAATTATTCTTTCCTATTCTTTTATTTTATCTTTTATTTTTCTAAAACTTGAATTACGGTATTTGTTCCTTTGATTTGAACTTTTTCATTACTGCATAGACTTTAAAAAAAGAAAAGAATTTCCACTTGTATTCGAGGTGTCGTGGAGAAGTGGAGACGGCGGTCGAGTTATTTCGTCCGTCCGTTTTTATTCACCTTACTTAAGCAATCCACTTCCAGCTTGCTAGGCCCGTCGAAGCTTCACCAGAGCCATGTTAACCGTATATTTCGTGAGCACGTCCCCTACTCTATCTGTTGCCAGCCTCTCACGATGCTGGACGAAGGGATGGATTTTCTCAGTTGGAATTCAGAGTTGTCCATCTCCTAGACTGATTGCCTACCAAGGCTGAAGAGCCCAGTCTGTCCTGCTATTTAACATAGCCAGGGGAAGAAGAGAACGCAAACTGTCTTAGCCGGAGTTTGAACTCGTTTCACCTATTCCATTTTCTGTGCTGATAACCGTAGTGCCACCTGCACCTTCATAGACCCCTTTATGTGTTAAAAACTGCACCTTGAGTTTTGGTTTAGTTGTTCTAAAATTCATATCCTGATCCTTTCTGGATTCCAGCTCTAATCAACAACACCTCAGTCGACCGCCTAACCTCTGTTATATCACCCGAAGAAGACTAATAGATAGAAAGATGGAAAAAACAGCTATTTATATAACTTGGAAAACACAGATTTTACTAGCACATAGATATACTGACTACTTGGGCAGCAGATGTTTTATCTTCACAGATTTTTGTAATGTTTGAGATTCTTGCTTTAAAATTTAATATTTAAAAACTGACCGTTACGGAATATCGAGGAACGCTCACTAACGTTGTGTCCAATAATAGATGCACACATTTTAATATTACCTGGTCATCGCATATTTTACAAGTAAACACATATATGATTGCTAGGAACAAGAAGATCATATAGCTTTTTTCTTGAACACTGACTGCTGGCACCGAAGACTAATACTGTCGTGCCCACCGGGCAGACCTAAAAGTTAATGAATAATTATGAACAGACAGTTGAAGAAACAAATGTTATCAGAAATATACTGCTATATGTGACTGATTGGGGCTTGTTAAATTTGACTATTGGAAGTAACAGCTTTTAACTGCTACTGCCGAGTCAGGTAAGGTACTTATCAGTGAGTTATAACTCACCCACTCTCTTCTCCTTCAAACATCGTGGCATTTCAGTGACGAGTTTAGTTATCTGGCGATGCGACAGGGTGCTGGGAGAACAGGATTTATGCCTTTCCCAAGGGCATTAGAACGAAGTGAACAAACTCAACAGAAATTCGAACTCGTTTGTTTTTTTTTGTGCCGACAGCCGTTATGCCACATTGCATCTACGAATCTACTCTTATATTTCACAGCTTTTCTCTCTTAAGACAAAATTGATACTAACAGGACAAAGAAAAGTATAAGCTATTTATTTGGGCTGACCAGCCCAGAAAGCTCATCATCCACGCACTGTCTAACGGCTCACTTCATCATCGTTTCATTTTTAAAAAATAAGGTCTCTCTCTCTCTCTCCCTCCCCCCATCTCTCTCTTTTGGAGGAGAGGCGCGGGTGGCCTAACGGTACGGACAATGGAATCGGCGAACCGAGTTAAACTTCGCACTAATGCCCTTTGGAAAGGCATGAATCCAATTCTCCCTCCAGCTGCGGGTAAATAGCAGGGCAGTTGGGACCCTTTAGCCATGTAAGGTAGTGCATCTTGGTCATCGGACTAGTACACCGGCCCTGGAAGAAACACAATGGCTACAAACAATGATTTGGTCTCCATGAATCGTTCGAAAAATGGAGGAAATTCATTGCCTCATGCGTCGCGCAACGCGGGAATCGACCGAGTCTGAGTCTTTTGTAAGCAAAGTTATGACATAACGGCAATCTATTGTTATAAGTTTTCCATCAGACTATGGCATTAATAGACCGAATTCCAGCACCAATCGACAAACACCGGACAGTCAACGTATTTCAATACTGACCCGTCCATTTCTGATCAGGTTCACGTAACAAATCTCTGTTGTGCAATCATTCGACGAACTGGGATCCCAATGCCGGGTCAAATGTCTCCGAACTCAGATAAACACACATTTCAATGGATAACTGTTATGTAACAATAGAAATCATGTAACATTCGTTACAACGTAATTATCGTTGCTCGGTCCAAGTTCGATAATGTCAATCCAGAAATCAATGCAGCTTTCTCAGCTATCAGTTGATAACTTCAATCTGGTTGTCTTCGCACGTAGAATTTCGATAGTTTTATGAATTCTTTTGTGTAACGGAAGCACCAATCAAGTGTACAGGCATCCCCCGCTTTTCGAAGGTTTGCTTTACGCCATTTCGCTTTTACAAAAGACCTACATTAGTACAGATTTCCACCGCTATCCAAAATGGCGTAAAGCGAAGAAGCAATTACCCTTAATTTATATGGGAAAAGTTTTTCATCGTTCCCAAACCCCCAAAATAACCTTCTTCTATGTCTGTCTGCCTCGATGTCGAAGGCTGAGGTTCATCGAAGGGGCACAGCACATTCGTCTACATCACTTTAGCAAATATCAGTTTTGTCTAAATCACATTGGTCTAAAATCACTTTTGTCCCAACAATATCTCCAAAAGATCTCAATGAATTTCAATGACATTTTGTCAAATGATTGGCCATGGACTAAGGAAAAATTGATGAAATCTTGGGGTGGATCCGGGGATTTTTTCAATTGAGAGATATTGGGGGGGGACGGATCCTGGAATAGATTTTCTCTCAATTGAAAAAGAAAATCCTTGGATCCACCTAAAAATGTTATCAATTCTTCCTTAGCCAACGGCCCACCATTCGACAAAATGTCATTGAAATTCATTGAGAACTTTTGGAGATATTGAGTGGATAAAAGAGATTTTAGCCCAAAGTAATTTAGACAAAACTGATATTTGCTAAAGTGATGGAGACGAAAGTTCCGTGACCCAATGCTTGAAATACGACAGTATGTTGTAGATATTTACTAAGTTAGGCTTAGTCTGACAGAAGACCACGATAATGGAGCATCTTGTGGAGTCAAACTAAAAACACGAGATTTGCTAACCATTGATCTACGGCAGGTATTAATAGATCGTATAGCTATGTTGATATTTATTAAGCCTTGCTTAGTCTGGAGATATTGTGTGGACAAAAGTGATTTTAGACCAAAGTAATTTAGACAAAACTGATATTTGCTAAAGTGATGTAGACGAAAGTAACGTAACCCAAGGCTTGAAATACGACAGTATGCGTGACTGCTTAGATGCATCCTTTTGCATGCAAACCTGCCCTAAACCTACGTGACCTTTCAAAATCTAAGCCATACTTTTCTGCAATCATTTTGTCACTGTCAATCGTAGCGAAAATCTCAGGCAAGATTTTTTTTTATCTGGGGATGCTCAAAATGTTTTCCCATATGTTAATCACTTCTTTGCTTTATGCCATTTCGGCTTACGAAAAGTTTCATAGGGACACTCTACTTTCTACGGGAGAAAACTGTATATCTAATAATTAAATTAAGAAAAACCTGTTACAGATTTTAGTCCAAATAAATGTAAAAATGTCAGTAAAATGTTGCTCATCGTACATTAAAGTCAATTCTTATTTGCCATTTTGTCGCTTTATAAATTAACTACGCATAACTCGTCGAAACACTGTCAAAGTTGAAAGAATGTTTCTATAAAGAAGTAAATGATTGTTTTCTTCCTATAATTCTATTTAATAGTAGATTTTATTTGTTAAAATGCAACCTAATGCTTCGAAGGCCACAACATACTTCAAGGGAAAAAGATCCTAAAATTTTCGTCATGATCCTGAAAATTTAGATATGCCAAGTTATCCACAGTAATATTTAGTCAAAAAAGCTTTTTTAAATTGAAATTAATTCCGTACATATTAAGAAATGAGGATTTCTTAATGTAGCATATTATTGGTTTAACAAAATCTATATTATTTGAGATTAAGAAACATTCTTCCAAATGGTTTGATCTTGTTTGGCATTAATTTTGTTAAAAATCTCGATATACCGATTGATTATCACAATCTATTATGTATTAAGTGAGTAGTCTTTTGAGATTCACGATTGTACTGTGTACGAAACAGACCCAAAAATATAATCTCCCATCATGTTCTCGTTATATGTTCCATGGTAGCGGCCTTCAATGTCCAGTATATCCTGGTGGAAGCGCCCGCCTTGCTCCTCCGAATACGCTCCCATTAATTTATCAAGATGAGTGCCAAAGATATGAACTTTGAGGGACAGCCTACAACCAATTTTACCGTAGTTTTTCACCATAGTCTCAACCAGCTCCACATAGTTTTCGGCCTTGCGATTGCCCTGGAAGCCCCAAACCACTATGACAAAGCTCTACCAAGCTGCTTTCTACTTCCTAGTGATCTTTTGGGGGAATTCCTTGCAATCCGGGATCTTCTTTATCGGTAGTCCGACGAAGACGCAGGCTTTGGCCTCTGCTTCAGACAATGGCAACATCTTCCAAGATGTGCGAGGCGTACAAGACATATTTCGGCATGCCTATCAGAGATCAAGACAGATTTTGGGCATATCATTTCGCATTAAATACAACAGTGTCAAGACTTTGCTAGACGCCTTGAAATGTGATGAGTACGGCTGGAAGGTCATCGGAGACTTCAAAATGGTGGGTACCCAAGACGGATTTACCGGGTTCCCTGCTATCTTTGTATTTGAGACAGCGGGGAGACCTAGGTGCACTACCAAAGGCGGAAATGCGGGGACGAACAACGTCACGTGGGAACCACTGGTTGACCTCCGGATGGTGTTGATATCACCACTGCAAATAAAATTGGGCATTATGAAACAAGTTGTCTCAGCTCTAGATAAGGAGTTTTCAGCCTTGAAGTATCTTTCCTATGCTATCTGAGGCAAAATAGGTACATTACAAAATAGCAATGTTCTGATTACAAAAGTAAAGTCTGAAAGGAATAATCGCTAAATCAGAAAATAACACTGTAATAAGTATTATTTTCTGATTCTGATTACCCAGGAACAAAAAAGTAAAAAAAAAGTTGCACAATATAATTTGTGAGACTAACACACTAGCCATTACACCGCGGCAGAGAACGTTTAAACTTGTTACAAAACTTCTAAATCTCACTCTAAGTAACACTGTCTATAAGTGTTGGACAATTCTCTCAATCTATAACGTGATATTAATATTTACTAAACTTAGTTTATTTTGGCACAAGGCCATGTAGTAGGAAATGAGGGTAGAAAGATTGTCTTACGCCAATATTCCAATGAAATGTCTACCATGAAAATCAGCATTCGAAATATGGGCTTTTACCTGAGCGAAAATCGACCACTGATGCCGGTGGAAAATACGCAACTAACCCAGCTTCGAAGGAGACACCAGGTATTTGCTAGACTTAGCTTAGTCTGGCGCAAAGTCATAAATGTGGATCACCCAGTGAGGATTGAACTCACTACAGTAGCAACGGTCGGGCTAACGGGCTAATCACGCTGAAAGCACCAGCTCTCATCTGATCACCGAAGTTAAGCAGTGTCGAACCTGGTCAGTACTGAGATGGGTGACTCCTTAGGAACATCAGGTACTGTAGGTAACGTGTTACCAATAATAACCGTGATCTACAATACTAGCTTTCTAACGGTGCAAGAATAATTCGTCCCCGGTCAATTTTCCATTAGTTAAATTAGACAATTCGTTTCCGGTGTCTGCAATAATTTGTTTACGTTTGTTGGTTTGAATAATTCTCATTTTAGTTTTTATTTAATTTTTCAGTTTCTTAAAAGCAGTTGCACATCATCTTACATTTTAATATTTCGATATCTAATGTATTAAACTTTAGCTTTTAAAAACATTTTGAACATCTCTTGGAATTGCTGACAAATTGTTCTACCGACAAATTGACCTCAGGTCAAACTGACCAGCGACCAATTTAGTGGCAGCGAATTGACCAGATGCCCTTGCTAACCATGGTGTGTTTCTGAGGGTTGTGTAGATATTTACTAAGTTTGGCCTAGTCTGACACAAGACCACGATAATGTAGCATCTCGTGGAGTCGAACTAAAAACACGAGATTTGCTAACCATCGATTTACGACAGGTATTAACAGATCGTATAAGTATTGATATTTATTAAGCCTAGCTTAGTCTGGTATAGTTCCACAGAAGTGTAGTAACCAGTGAGGATCGAGCTCACTAGCGTGACTAACCTGAGAATCGAGCTCACTTGCATGACTAACCTGCTAATCTCTGGTAGGCCCCTATTTCAAGACAAGTAATCTACTCTCTTAGGAACATTGGTGCTACACAATCTTCTAACTCTTTTAATTGTGATTACATTCATCTCTGACACCCAAGTTTTATAAACGTTAGATTCCACCTTTAATTTAATTGAACAATTACAGGAAATGTTCGAGTTAAATAACGAGCATTTCTGGTGTTACTCGTTGTACTCTCAAGCCGTTGAGAATGAGTCCAATCTAGATTCAATAGGACTGCAGTCTCGAACCAAAGTTAACTTATCTTGGCAAAGAAAAGAAAACGAATATACCGCGGTGCCGCAGACATTTTGAAGAAGTGCTCACGTTCAAAGAAACTTGTGTTTCATTTGATGTTACCTAGGGATAAATATTAATTGGGCTACGCCGAGTTAGGTTCACAGCTAGCTTACGGGGTCACACAGCGAGGAAAGATCTCACTGGCAATGGCTTGCAAGACTAAGGATTAATACGCTCTCTGAATCTAACTCTAAGTTGCTCCCGTATCGCATAACACATGGAGCAGTGTTTCCATTTCTCGAACCAGGGAGACCTAATCATTATTTCTGTAACATAACACATTCTTTTACGGGGGTTTAATGGGGTTCTCACCCAACACCCAATATGGCTTACATGGCTAAAAGGCTGTGACAGAAGTGGATCCATGCCTTTCCATAACATCAGTGCGAAGTGAATACAAACTGTCGCAGCTGGAGTTTAAACTAGGTTCACCAATTCCATTTTCCGCATCGTTAACCGTTAGGCCACCGGCACCTCCATGGATTAATACCCACTGGCCTTATTTGCACTTAAATGTCATCTGTTTTTGAATGGACACAATTGTTTTGGGGGCTTAATGAATTGTGCTAGTTTTACAGAGACAGAAAAAGAAACTTGGCCAAAATGACTGGCGGTGGGACAGGGTACATGAGAGTTTGGAATAGGGCTCTGAACTAGTGTCTGCAGCGAAACATTTGTCGACTCAGCTTGTTGGTATCTTTTATGGGCTTCCTTTCCACAATCTGCATGATTAATAGTCTTTAATATTCCACGTTGTCGTTGTAGAGAAAGTGTTAGTGACAAAGTACCGGCAATCAGTGTACCACAAACAAGACTTAGTACCAAACAGATACAATATATTCAGAAAACGTTTCTATAAGCGTAACTAATATTAGACATTTGACAGAAAAAAAAAAAAGTTATGCACGTAAAGTATATATGTAGCTATGCTGACTATAGATCAGAATGTTTGATATATTGTCGATTGCATTCATCCTTGTATTTATTAGAACCTTTGCCAAAAGCCGAGGAAATTAGTTTCAATAATTCCCTCTATATCAGTGGTAATGCTTCTAACATATTAGTTAGTTCCGTATTTCCAACCAGCGATCGGTGAACAAATTACTAGTCTTTCTCTACTACGACAAGGTTTCAAATCTTTTATATGTAATTAGTATTAGACATTTGAAAAAACCCAAGTTATGCACTTAAAGTATATATGTACAGTAGCTATGCTGAATAGTTGGGTTTCTACCCTACGACTACTACCACGATTGACGTCGTCCTCCTACTACCTTACTATCACACAATAAAAAGTATATAAAATATAGAACTAGAGTAACACAGAGGCATTGTGCATTGTGTATAAGTGAAATACGAGATAGTACGAGATCGCCTATGATATTTGCGAGTCAATCATTGACAACCATAACATTGTGACTAAGTAAGCATCAAGAACGAGTGACGAACTCAACAATTGTGTACCGAGTATAACAGATCAGTGTACCACAAACAAGTCTTAGTACCAAACGGATACACGATATTCAGAAAACATTCGAAAAGTACAAACATAATTTGGCTCCAAAGGAGTTATCTTGTACCACCTAAAGGTTTATATAATAACTCTCGAAACATAATAGCTGACTTTTAAAAAAAAATCTCCCACTTGTACTTGAGGTGTCATGGGGATGAGGAGACCATAATTGCATTATGTCGTCCGTCCGTATTATTCTCGTTTTATGTTACTTGAATAATTTATTGTAATCCACGTCCGGCTTTCTAGGCCCGTCAAAGCTTCACCAGAGACACGTTAACCGTACATTTCAGGAACCCGTACCCTACTCCGCCTGTTGTCCGCTTCTTACGACCCTGGCCGGTGGTGGGGGTGGACTTTCTCATGTTGGAATCAGAGTTGCCCGTCTCCTAGACTGGTTGCTAACCAAGGCTGAAGAGACCAGTATGCCCTGCTATTTACCCATAGGTGGGGCAGGGAGAGAGATGGATCAGTGCGAAGTGAAACCCAACTGTCACAGCCGGCTCGCCAATTCCATTTTTCGTTCCGCTAACCGTTAGGCCACCCGCATAATAACTGACGACGTTGGTATATTATCAGGATATGTAACTAGTGTCAACTAGCGTACAAGTGGTACCGAATCAACCATAGGCGACCAGGATTCGCTGACATAATAATTGGCGACGAGAAAAATTTGACTTTAACTGTTTTTAACTCTTTAGTGACAAAGTACCGACAATAGTTTCGCTGTTTTATTAAACATATTTATTAATTTATTCATATTTACTAAATATAATTATTAATTTGTTCAGATTAAGATAAGTTTCCTTCTTCTGTAGCTGTCTCTGCTTTCTCTAGACTAGTGGTCTCCAATCTTTTTTCTCGATACGAACCACAAATATTACTGATACACTTAGAAAGAACCCTTAAACTTGATATAGTGTTATTAAAGTTTTACCTAATAATATACGTACACATCTTTCCATTTTCCTTTATTAAAAACTATACCGTTTCATAAAAATAGCGCGCTGTAAATTAATAATGAAAGTTAATATAAACAATACCTAACAATCTCCGGAGAGCAAAAATGGTTCGAAATTGTTCACAAAATGAAATCTTTGTTTAAAACCGAAATGTTTTATGTGTTATTAATGTTTTACATAGTATTAACAATTTTGATCAAGCTTCTCTGTCAAACCTTACTGACGAACCCCGTCTGAACCCTCTTTTTTTCACGAACACCAAAAATCTTTTCGCGAATTCTTTAGGTTCGTGACCACTGCTCTAGAGAAAGAGCGAAAGATGTAGGCACAGCGGAACGAGTTTTTAAAAAATTAAAGGCAAGTTCTTTGAGAATATTATATATACGCAGGGCCTCTGAGCGGAATTTTATCAGGGATACAAAGTTTCTTTCGGGTCCCCTCTCCTTCTCAATTAGTCCTTCTGTTTTTAGCTCCTTTGGCACCCAAGCCCCTCTTTGGACCACCGGGCCCGGTTTCGATGTACACCCTGCAGCTCTCTATTGGCCCTACATATACGCACATATTTTAAAATATGTGCGTAAATTTCAATCCCCAAAATGATCCATTTTTAATGAAATCAAATTTCGACAACCGTCTTTAAGCAGCAAAATGAATAAGAACGCTCATTCAGTTTTATCGACAGTGGAGGGCATCGATCTCGATTCCCAGTGCCGAAGTTTCAAACTTAATCAGAGTGATGTAGATGTACATAAACTCATCTGTAACTGTCCTGTAAATATACGTCTAGATGAAATCACTAACTAAAGCACGAACATTTATATAAGAATATATTGTTGAAGATTCTACATAAGCCCCTTTGACACAATAGTGTCATTATACGGCTGTCGATATTCTATGAAGTAATAATCCGAAGTATAATAATTCAGTACAGAAAATATAAGATTTAAAATTTGTAAATATTTGATAAAAACTGCTTTTTGTCAGTGTTGTAATACTTATTTTTCTTTTGCGATGAATCGATCGATAAGTTCTCCAGACATCTTCAGACGATATTATTAAGAGTGACCCATTCGTCATTACATTAAAACAACAGAGATGTACCGTATTTACTATATAATGAGGCCACCACGTTATGTAGCCAAACCCTTATTTTTTAATCAAATGTCTCGCATTATACACGAGTAAATGCAGTAAGTCCACGTAAGCCAATTAATGTCTATGATACTTAATCGTAGGATGAATAAAATCGATTTGACTACTTAAGTGTGTTTAATGCTATATTTTCGTCACTTATAGCTCTCCTCCCCATTATGTGGGACGGCGTCCTGGGAAAATACAGCTTTATATATTAAAATCTTTGGTAGATGATAAAATGGGAAAGGTCGCTTTCATTTTCCCAAGAGAGGGTGTCAATATTGAACGCTCTCGAGCAAATTGGAAGAATAGGATGAACGTCTGCGTCAGACATGACGATGAGTTGTCTCACTGACGGGTAGTGAGTACTCTAATAACGTCGGGATTAACAATGACCTAGCATATTTTAAGAGGGCGTCCGATGCAGACGATACCGGTTTAAACAATGTACAAAATAATGAATGGCAAACTTTGCCGAAGATTGTTCAGCAATGGCGTATAATTCACTGACGATTTGCAGCAAATGGACACAAAAAAGAAAGTGACAAAGTATTTAATTGCAAATTCAATGAAATTTGTTGTCCAAAATCCATGAAATAAATACTGCTTACAAAAGGTAGCGGCAAAAGTCTCTACTACATTCGGTTCGGCGGGCACTGTTTAAAGTACGTGAACTTTTGAGTAGCACCTCAAAACTAAGGCTATAAACAACACTTCTTCTCCCACATCACACACTCACACACACACCACACACACTGACACCCCAACTGATACACACACACACACACACACACACACACACGCACACTTACACCCCCCCACACAC
>VCCN01000756.1:1054423-1071449 GCA_006491835.1 Architeuthis dux | reverse complement strand
AAAGTATACTTGAAATTTCCTTGTAAAATACTGAAATGCCTAAGAATTGTATTTCTGAATTCCTCATGTCTGAAAACCATAATTTAGCCCTTTAAAGTACTCAGGTATGACAACTGGGAGACGAGATATGAAATTCTGTTTTTTTGGTGTGTGCTGGCGGCCATTTTGTTTTATGCAAATGAGGTAGTTCTTGCCAACTTTTTTCTTGGGAACATCTTTTTTCTGAAATATCCTAAGGAACATTTTGGTACCCTAAATGTTGGGGTGCACGGTAGGCCCTGCTGACCCCTGGCCTAACAAGGATATTCGTATTTTAAGAAATACTTTGCACGGTCATCACCTATAAACCACTGCACGATGAACAGGTACGCGTACATGAGAGTCCACGAAGGCGAAAAAAGTAAGATATAAAAAGCAAATGATAGAATGGATAGAATTTTTTAAAATAAGAACGAGAATTTAGTCTGTCTCGTGGCTGCAATAGTTGCGTATTTCCCACCAATGTCAGTGTTCGTGCCTTGGTAAAAGCGAATATTTCGAATGCTGATTTTCAAGGCACTCTTACCTAGAAGATTGCAGCGACGGAATCTCCCTGCTTCTTATTAACCCCCTCACAATTTGACCTTGCGCCATACAAGCTAAGCCTAGTAACTATCAACAGATGTACGGGAACATTGAAGGTGTTAAAGAGGGAATGAAGAAATAAGGAAGAACATGTCTGGTTAGTCAGACAATAGAAACCGTCATGTGACCAATGTCTTTTGGCAGCATGCCGTGTTGGGGGTGATCAATAAAAAAGTCCAAATCTTCAAAACAACAAGCGTGAATGCTGCCGGACACAAACTAAGGAATCAAATTTAACATAAACTCACATTGCAAATAGAGAGGGAATTTTCAAAAAACAAAAAAAGTTTTCTCTGGACATAAGGAGCAAATGTTTAAATTTTCAGCCCCCTAGCTCCATTGGTGCGGCCGGTACGCGTGATACATACATAGCCAGCCAGACCGCCTTAAAACTGAAGAAACCTACGTTGACGATTTTGGTGACAATGTTGGTTGACGGTTTTTTAAAAAGAAGAATGAAAGAAGAAAAGAAAGAAGAAAAGAAAGAAGAAAAGAAAGAATAATAGAAGGAAAACAATCAGGCAAAGAATAAAGAATAAAGATAGAAAACAAAGAAGATAACAATCGTGAAAAGAAAGAAAAAAGTGCGTAAGAAGAAGCAGAGGTTACAAAGAAGAAGAAGAAGAAGAAGAAGAAGAAGAAGAAGAAGAAGAAGGCAAACGAGGGGGGAAAACAATTAGATCAAATCAAATTACATATGACAGAATTAATTGAACGTGCATTTTCGCCACAGAATTATCGATATCTGTTACGCAAAATAAAACCAAATCAAGTTGACATCGACGGGCACTGTGATGAAGGTCGCCACGACACAAAACATACTTTTGTTTAGCGTGATAAACATTCAGGTTATTATGACCTGCCACAATGACATCCATTCAATATTGTAAACTCCAGAAGAAAAAAAACATTCCTCATCATCCATTCTACTTTGGCCAAAAACACCGCCTCTGCCAAAATCCACATTCATTAACTGCCAAGCGACTACAGGTCTACAATCTCTTGTCCGAAATTCTGAAAAGCCCAAAATGTCCCAAAACGAAAATTTTATCGTGGATATCGTCTGCACACCAAAGTTCGCATTAGGTGCGCAAACTTGACCCGAGACGACCCACGCTTAATCCACTGTTGAATCAGTTGTGTCTCACCGCTCTTACCAGTCAGACGTGTCTTTGTTGCTCGCTGATATTTTTCTTTTTATTGTTTTAGAAATAAAACTCACGTTAGTAATATTATGGTTTGCCTTTACTCACTTCATTTACCACTTTATTATGATACAAACAAGCTGTAATATTATTTATAGTCTTTATTTATATCACTAAGTGTGAATATTCATAACGTTCACTACAGAAATATTAATGTGTTTGGCATTACTCGTAAATATTGTACTGTGTCGGAACAGCACTTGGCCTCTTGAAAACTTGGGTTTTAGTACCGACTAGTGCCAGGATATATATACACTACCATTCCGATATCTGAAAAATTCCGAATAGGAAACGTGTCCGGTCCCAATTTCTGTAATACAATTTTCGTTCTAAATTCCGAATTCTGTTGTGGTAAAAATTGTTGCAGTCATTATACCGTGACATATTCAGACTGGCTTTCTCGTCTTTGTTATTTCTATTAAAAAGATATTTAGGTCGGTGCGTTTTCCTGCCTTCCTTACGGCAGCAGCACGAACCTGTGTGAACTTAGGCCGGTGAAAGTTGGTAAAATAAATGAATAAACAGGGTTGCCAATTTATATATTTTTTCAATTTTTCAAATAAGGAAATCATTCCCAAATTCGAAAAATTAAAAGAAAACAACATTGAAATTGGCAACACCGGACTTGCAAGTTCTAAAAATAAATTGGCAACCCAGATAAACGAGAATGAAACTAAAATCGCATTTTGTGCGTAATAAAGGGGTCTTTCAAAGTTCCTTGAAAATCACCGGATGCGACATACATGCGAAGACGGCCGGAGAGCGTACCGATCGAAACGTTATGATTGAAACAACAAATATGAGGATACTAGTTTGAATAATTCATAGAGTAATGACAATACTTCATCTCCGAACTTCCGACAATGCTTATCGCTGCACCAACTTTTAGTAATACAGCAACATGATCTTTATCACAGTCATTTTGTGGTTATTTTCCTGATACCGTATTATGTACGTATGTCTCAATTCTAGATTTCAAATTCAAGACAGAAAATGACGAGAAGTCGGATTCAAAACTTAGCAAGAACAAACTGTATATCAGTCGGTACATTGGTTATAAGAAGGGGTGTGTCGATACAGCTAGTAAGAGAAACCAGTTTTTCGTTAATGAATGAATTGACGGAGACGCGTAGCTTACTGAGGAAGTCCAAAGTGCGTCTAACACCATCGGAATATAGATCCATTAAATAAAGGATCCCAGCCAATATTGTGCTCTTGGATCTGTCACGTCAACACTTCTATACGCGTGTGAAACATGGACTCTCACAGCTGAGATTCAGAGAAGAATCCAAACTGTGGAAATTAAATGCTACCGAAAAGCTTGGGCATCTTCTACACTAAACATGTCACCAACGTAGCCGTCTGCCAGAAGATCAACCAAACCATCGGGCCCTAGTGGTACCGGAACATCACCATATCAAACGGGCTTGCAAAGACCATCCTGTAGGGCACCGTACCAGGGGGCAGGAAGAAGGGCAAAAAAGGGAAGAGATGGAAGGACAACATCATAAAATGAACAGATCAGAGCTTCAGCCAATATCAGAGAGCTACTAAGGAATGAGACGGATGGAGAGAGCTGGCCCATTGTAAATCATATCTGGTGACCCAACGAACCTCGATTGGGTTCCAGGATAGGATGATAGCAAGTGTTCAAATATTTTTAAAAACCCCAAAGAAAACCAACATAGAAATGGGGCATAATACCCTGATCTTCCAGGTACTACTTCCTCGGTGTGACCGTAAACATCGAAAGGGGACATAGTGTCTCCATTCTCCGAGTCGCAAAATCAATTGACTTTCTTCTTCCTTCGATGGTTTTGCAACTTCAGCAAAATCCTGTTCATCCAACACTTATTTAATTTACTCTGTTTAACCCGAGCCCAATAAAGGCCATACATAGATCGTCGTGTCTCTGTATTACACGTCTATTATTAAAATATCTGAATTTCGTCGTTTCGCTTTAATACATTAAAATTGCGTAATTTGCACGAGTCCAGCTATTTATTATCTGTACTCGCGTAAAGGCAGCTTTCGGCGGCCGTTAAGCGATGTCAAGTCACTAAACTACTCACTTCGGAAGATTTTCGTTCACTGCGGAATTTTATCTTTGTAACGGACTGGTTCTTAAACAAACTACATTTCAAATTTAAAGTTAGCTTCACTTATACAACTACCAATCCCTAATCAGCAGGAGTCTAGGCTTTTCTAATCTAACGAATAGTGCGTGTGAGAAACGTTTAAGTCTGTTTTTTGGTTCCCCTTCCAACATAGCAGTAAAAAAATTCCAAAGCAAGGTGTACAATATTCAAGAACGAACAGAAGGAAGAAGGCTGGTTGCTTGGTAACAAGGATATATATATATATATAATATGCAGTAAAAGTATTAACATAACAACAAAAGGTTGTATATTCTTTGTAGTTTCGTCGTTGACGTTTTTATAATAGGAAAAATGTCAATGATTTTTGAACATACATACTTTATAATTTAAATTGTTTCGACTGTTCATACCAGAATTTTCTAGTAGGTCTAAATTACATCTCTTCTCAGCGCTTCAACACCTTTCTTAATATCCTCGTCATCTTTCGTAGTTTGTATTTTTATTGTGACTCCAGTTTTTGTACGAGATTCCTTGTTTTTGCTGTTGGTTTTTTCCTTCTCATCCTCCTCCTAATTTTATCATTATTTCGTGATGTCGTTACTGCTGTTATTACCTCGAGAGGAGCCGAGAGACATAGAGAAAGATTTGATAGAGCGAGACGTTCAGAGATTGACAGGGAGAAGGATTAAGGGCTTAGATGGTAAAATAGTCGGTAGGACAGCAGGCGATGTTTATACACCATTGTCGGCCATTGTGTCAGAGTGCATTGTCTTCTGCTACTTGTTTTTATATTTAGTCTCCGCACTTGAAGAGAATGAACCATACAAACAACACTAAACCACGTTGATTTTTCACACACTGAGCGTTTCTGAGCGGTCGCTTCTGGCCGGACTCAGCTTCTTAGAGCCGTTCATTCACTCACTGGCGGTGGGGACAACTGACGTAGCGACGGCAAAGGTCCAGCTTTTCGGTGATGTCGCAGTTCGTTGTGATTCATCATATTGTGCTTGATTGTCATCTTTTGCCTTCATCTTTTTCTTTCGATCTATCGTTTTTTTTTCTCTTTCTAAGTTTAAGTTCTTTCTTTCTTTCTTTCTTTCTTTCTTTGGTTATCGATCTTTCTCTTTTTAAAATTTTTTTTTTTACTTTTTTCAAGATTCTTCTTTGTGGTTTTCTTTCTTATTTTACCTTAACATTTTTTTTACCATTGATTTTTTTTCTTCTTTGTCATGTTGGTCATTTTTCTTTGTTTCTTACTTCCTTTCTTTCTTTCGTCTTTTTCTTTTCTTTCTTTCACACCTTTTTTGTACCTCTTCTTTCCTCTCATCTTTCTTTTTTTATTCCTTTTTACACCTCTACTTTCTTGCTTTCTTTCTTTATCTCTTTCATTCTTACACACTTTCTTCGTACTCTCTTTCTTTCTTTTCTTTATTTTCCCTGTACACATCCCTCCTACCTTTTTTATATTTATCTTTTACATCATCCCAACTCATAGCGCTCTCTTGCTCTCTCTTCTTTTCTCAACTTCTACCCACCCCGAACATTTCTCGAGTGGCATGGAGTCCCAACCATCTGTGGTTCTAAATGACCAAAATATCGTCGCGCAACGACAATGTTTTGGGTAAGATGGAGAAGAACTATTTTTTGTTTCCGGCGACCGTGGCGTTCACATAACCCTGCGCCATCTCCTGCCAGAGTGCGAACCATTACGAAGGTCGTGGGGCAGACGGGGCACGGGTGTCAGGGAAAAGAAAGGGCAGCACCGGACGTTTAAGGGGTCGAGAAGGCGGCGAAGAGGGGAGGAGCGTGGTTGTTTGGACCGTGGCTCACGGCGAATAACGTTCCAACTCGCGACCAATTAACGTTGTCATCAAGTGCGTATAGACCGCAAGTTGGTTCTTTAATTGCAAGGTAAAAGAAAAAAGAATTCTCATGTCATTGGACCACTACGCTTTCTTGTTCTGACACTAGAGAAAAAGAATTGAGAATGGGAAGATGGACATCGAGTCTTGACTGGCAAACTGAAGATAGTTCCCTTGAAAGACAACAGTGTTACGATAGTGCTTGATAGCGAAGAATATGGTCAAGCAAAGAATATCTTGAGGTAGCAGTATAGTTAGGTAAGAGATGCAGAGTGTATATTTCTAATCTTAGTTTACTCTTGTACAGGGCTACAAGAGCAAGTAACTTTGTGAATATCGAACCCACTACTCTGTTACGTGTACAGAATAGTAACAATAACGCGCTTTCTATATACAATCAATCTTTATTATCTGAAATACATAAAACATAACATAGCACAATACGTAACATAGCAGATAATAATATGAACACGTTACTACTCCCTCATCTGATAAATCCTTCCATAAGGAAATGGAACGTGAACATAATAATTAATACTATAAACATATCACCATAAAGAAATGGATCACAAATGAGGCAGCAAACCAACAAAATGAGTGTCTTGTTTATTATTGTGCCTGAATAATATGAAGACGTTACTAAAACGACCGTACTAACTATCGCACCTTACTAACCAGATCGAATAAGAGATTGAGTGCCTGTATTAAATTGGCCTGGGGTAGTTGTGTATTTGTCACCGGCCCCAGTGACCGATGTTCGAACCCAGGGAAAATCTGAATTTGTAAGTGGTCTTGACTTGAACGCCTGGCGCAACACAATCCCCAGCCCCTTCCCACGTGTGGACCTATGGTAGATCTTTGCAAAGAAGTGGACTCCTGTCATACATACATATAGTTAGTAAACTATTATCGCTGACTATTGCTAACGTAATGAGTTCTATCATCGCTGTTTTATTGCTATGACCCAGTGCCAGACTAACCTACGCTTAGTAAATATAAACCATTGCTAGTGTAGTGGTTCCCCCCCCCGCCCCTAGTTTCCCTACTACTTATGGAGAATTGTGTCTGCAATATAGCAATCGCGTTCTATCTCCGCTAGGTGCCCCCTTGTCATAACTCTTTATCAAAATAAGCAAAGCTTAGTAAACATCTATCATAGATATGAAATTCCAATCAGAAACGCAATCCTCTTAGTAGCATAAGAAGTAAATATGCATGATCAATTAAAAAAAATCTCCACTTGTATTGTGGAAACGTGTTATATTCATGTATCTGTGATTTCTGATGTGAAAATCAGTTTATTTAAAACCCGACTGGTTGAAATATCAGCGAAAGACGACTGCGCATTAGGACCCCACCCAGGTCAAACAAACAGATTTATGGTGCTGTGTATTTCATAGTAATGCCTGGAAACATCGTTGCACCTGAGAAACTCCTTTGTCATGCTTTAACAGTTAACGTGAAAAGTGTCAATAAAACTGACAAAAAGGCTTTTCGGTGCAATTTTCAAAGGTGGGATGTTTTGGGACAATCTCAAAATCTATCTTTTTAAATTGTACTAAAATAACAGGACATAGTAATTTTATGTCATATGATTTCTAGATAATATTCCAATAGTCATTGCATTTTATTTTCATTTTTCTTCTATGAAATTAATATACTAAATGAAGTTAACTATTTTTTAAAAAGCGGTGATAGACTTTAAACTTTAAAGCGACGGCTGTCTCAAAGAAATTGTTAAATTTTGTTTTCATTGTTTTAAATGAGTTTTTAATGCATCGATATTTAAAAAAAAAACAAGAAGAAAAACAAGCGACTCATTCAAGTAATTACAAACATTAAACCACCTCTTAATTTAACTTAAGTATTTCTAAGTTAATTTTATCCTATACGTGTATATACATAACATGCGTCTCTCTGTCTCTCTGTCGCTGTCGCTCTCTCTCCCCCCCTCTCTCTCTCTCTCTCTATATATATATATATGAAATCAAATTATGGATAATTGTATATCCAATCGACAGAATATGATAATTATAATGACACTTATTAGTGAGAGCCTATATTTGCCCGGAGTCGGTGTGAGCGACTACTAAACGCATATATATGCATATATATTTTCAATTGGAATTTTCATTTTGCTGCTGTCATCCTTGTCATCGAAGCTGACTCAACAACACTGACATTTAAGATTTAAGAATTCTATCTAGTTAAGACGTGTTCTGTTTACGATAAACTAAACAGCTATTATCTCTGTTCACATGGTTTTTATCCATACCAAAATACAGTCAAAGCTATAGGTTTATCCAATTGCCTGCTCAATTTAGCCATTTAGCAGTGTCTCTTTCGTCTCTTGAGATGAAATACAACTGATTCTAGCAAACAGTCTAGAAACGGAGGGGAAAGATCAGAGAGTTCTCCAAGACCAGGCGATAAAAATGCTATTTGTTTATTGGCACATCTTCGTAGGCCTTCGAGACTGCAGGCATGCCTTTTACTCTCTATTTTCAACCAGTCGATTCATCTAAAATCCTCGATGGCCAGACAATTTAAAATGTCTAAAATTAACCAAAAATGAACGAAAAATAAAAATAAAAATGAATAAATGAAAAACAAAATGGCGCTTGTATAACCTCTTTCATATTCTTTTTTTTAAAACTTCAGATTCACTATGGAGCGTCTTCGTCTACCGACCAACCAAATGTGCATTGGAATGAGCCCACCGGGTCATCCGACCTTAAGTGGACCTCCGTCAGGCCCGCAACCATCACCAATGGCCTCCCCTACTGTCATGCCCCTCCGTTACCAGCATCCACCGCCGCCTCCACCGCCACCTCCCCCAATGCCGTTTGTTGGTTTCACTTTCACTTTGGACGAACTGGATATGGTTCTGTACGGTTACGCCAAGTGCAAGATGAATGAGAAGTACCCGGGACATGCGCTCTCAGGGCTTAGAATCGGAGATCTTAGTCACGGTAAGGAGACATTTTATATTTTATTGACAATATTGCATACAATGACGAGAAAATATATATTAACTATTGCATGGTTTAGAAAATTCATACAATTTATTATAAAACATTTTTACAAATACCCGGAATCTGTACGTTAATCCAGCATTTGCTAATAGCGGAATTTCAGCAGTACAGTGAAATGTAACGTTGCTCATTACAAATAGCTGTTCTTGCTGATTCAGAGAATCAAATTTTGGTGATAAAACCTTTTGTAATGTTTTCTATTTATAAAAAAAACCATCTTGAATAAAGGTACTTATAGATTTAAATAAAAAAGTTTATTATATCATCATTTAAACATTCGTTAAACAATATACAAACCTACACCACCAGTAAGGATAGTTGGTACAATATGATTGGGCAAGTTAGTTCTCTTGCCTGTAGGTACAGATGTGATTAATATATTGTTATAATTGAGAAATATGACATTTTAAACCAGACAGAAGAATGTATTTGAGTAAAAAGTAAGATTTTAAGAATAATAACCATCTGGTAGGACAAATGGAATCCTATGTGAGTGGACCTCAATGATGCATTGTAATAAGGTGGAAGATGGAAAACAGATCAATAAGAAAAGAATGATGACACCAATGACTTGTTTGAGGTTTGTTTTGTTATTTTGCAGGCTTTTTGTTTTTCCTCTGCCTCAATTGCATATAATTGCAGCATACCAAGTAGCCCAGCTTACAATGTACCAACCAGCCCCAAACGCATGGTTTTCTTTGTAGTATATATACTGTTTATTGCCACTTCTCATAAACACAGGCTACGCTATCATCAACCGCACAATACAGCATGAACTAGGCAATAGTTTGTCAAAGTAAAAAAGTTACTTAGCGGGGTGCAAAACGTTTTTTATGCAAAACTGTTCGTGCTTACAACACATGACCCAAACTTAATAGAAAAATGACTAACAGTGGCGCTATCAAGTGGTGGAAACAAAAATTAAAGCAAGTGATTCAATCTATCCCTGTTCCCAACTAGCCGTGGTCTCCATTATATATTTTGAATAAAGGTCCATACCTTTTTAATAAAAATACCTTTTTTTGACGAATTGGAATTGTCTAAATGTTTTTGTTCAAACGGTTCAATTTCGAAAACATTAAAAGTTTCAAAATGGCTGCTATTTGCGCGGTTAAAAAACGACAGTGGCAGGCGGTAACACCCATTTGCTTCTTTACACCTGGATTCATTTCCTAGCCCCTTCCCCAGCACCCGTAAATCGACGGCAATAGCCGAGCGACCATCGTTAATGACGGATGGCTGGGTGGCCGCTTACGGATCGCAACAAGACGTTAAGCCATCTTCCGTACCTGTTGGAGTGAGGATCGGAAACAAACAACCCGATGCCACTCGTATACGCCTGTTAGGCTGATGGGTGGGGTTATTGTCACATGCTGTCCGGATCGTTGTAGCGACAGTAGCCCTCCACGAGGTCTCACCTCGAGTGACACACCATCATGTCATTCTTTGTAAACCGGGAGAAATGCGTCGGGTCAGGCAGAAGGGGGAAAGGGAATCAAAACGAAGTAACAAAGAAAGGGAAAGTGTGGGAAAACAAATAGAAAAAGAAAAGAAATGGCGGAAACAAAGAAATAGTGAAAGGAACGGCATGGGTGAAAGAAAGGCAAAGAGAACACTAGCGAAGAGATCAGAATGGAGGTTTTAGGAACCCTTCATGTTTGTCATTCGTTAACTGAAGTAATTCCATTTTTTTTTAAATTCCGAAAGTTATTTTTTTCTTTCTTTTTTTTCCGTTATTTTCTCTTTCGGTTTTGTTTACTTCTTCATACACTTTGTTATTCCTTCTTTCCGCCATTTTAAGTTTCTTTCTTTCTGTCTTTCTTTCTTTTTTGCTTGTTTCCTTCCTTATGTTTCTTTCTTTCTGTCTTTCTTTCTGTCTTTCTTTCTTTTTTGCTTGTTTCCTTCCTTGTGTTTCTTTCTTTCCTAGACTATTTATTAATTTCTTTTTTTGCTCATCTAGACACTTTCTTTGATTTCATTTTTGGCATCTTCTCTTTTAAATTGGCATTTTAAATTAATAAATGCCCATTGTATACAAACGCATTCCATGTATCGGGCACACAGCCACACCCGTCCAACCACTCAAACTAAAAAAAACCCAGACGACCATATATTTTAAATAGCCTGGGAACCTACCGTGGCACGCAGACCAATTCGATACTGTTGTGAGATCTTTACTGGGCGCCCCATTACTTTGGCCCTGCGCCACACTACGCTTAGCAAATAATCATATTTAATCAAAGCAATGCAAGGAATAAGTATCTATATTCTTGATATTTACTAAAGCTTAGGACGCCACAAGGCCAAATGGATGGAAGTCGAAGCGTTTTCTTGCTTTGAAAATAAACATTCGACATCCTGGGTTTTACCTGGACACGAACACCGACCACAGGTGCCGATGGCAAACACGCAACTATGTAACCCATCAAACAGACCGTACGTGTCTCTATTCTTGCTGTGACACGCAATATCAAATTTCACATGTAGCAGAGGGGGCCTACTAATAGGGGCAACGTACCTGGTACTAATTGAGTCGGGCAAATATTTACCAGGTACGAATAGAGGTAATATTTTGCACCTTCACTGTCCGTGCCTTAAGAGCCAGAGGCAATTACCATAGCAAGCGAAATAATGGCGATCATAAAGGCTTTCGATCAACACACATTTCGTCGGAACAGATTTGGCAGGACAACTAAAAGAATTTTATAATTGAAGGTATGTATGTACTGTATTTGATGGCATATAAGTTCCCCCTTGTTTAAAAGGTTCGTTCGGATGGTGTAATGGTTAGCACGTCTGCCTCATACACAGAATGTCCTGGGTTCGATTCCCGTGGAGAGTGCGGAAAATTTCCCTGTGCCCTCAGCAGCTAATTGAGTACAAGGGGGTGGTCATACAAACTTGTAAGAATAAATTCCTGGTCTCGACCAGATTTGCAAGGATCACTAAGCTGACGCAAGAAACAGAAACCGGGCCATCATCACCGTGTGTATACTCCATTGGGAGTTGTCTCTTAAGAGACGGACGCTTTACTATTTCAACAGGAAATATTTCCCCGTATTCCTCTCACTTATGACCCAGTGTTTTTCACCCCTCTTCAATTCAATGTGAGGCCGTTTTTCTTTTGAGACATTTTTGGGAAAAAAATGATTCTTATATGCCGTCAAATACGTATGCTGGCTCCTGCCAAGGTTGTCAATGGGTATAACAGCTGTTGTTACTACCTGAGCGGTAGTTATGGGCAAGTGGTTTGCCCAAGTGTTCATTCGTCCACACTTTTCTCCGTCAACCATCGTGGAATGCCAGACAAGATATTTTTAATATCTGGCGATAGGATAGGAAGAAGTGGATTCATGCCTTTCTTAAGTTGTTGTTGTTGTTGTTGTTGTTGTTCTTCTTCTTCTTCTTCTTCTTCTTCTTCTTCTTCTTCTTCTTTATGTGCCATGTCCCTTCAGGACGTGGGCGATCATGGTATTCTTTCTGACACTCATCTGATCAAACCCTTCAAGTAGATTACTCGCTGCCTACCATTTCTCATTTTGCCTTCTATGCGCCCTGTGAGCAGTGTTGCCAGATCAATTTTCTCAAAATTGGACAATAGTGTTCCCAAAGTCGAAATCGGTCAAAAACTGGACAGAATAAATTTAATGGCTAGAAATAGCTGATAGTGGCTAAATGTAGCTATATTATTATCACAATAATGAAAATAAATTGCTAAAAGTGGCTAGAACTTTTCATTTTTTCCATTTCATAAAAAATTTAAATGGACATCAGGGCTAAAAAAGACACAATGTCCGAAATCGGACAAATTTGGCAACCCTGCCAGTGAGCGTTAAGTTCCCTAAGCCTTCCTTCATCATTATATGTCAGAAAGATTTCAACTGTCTCTTTCTTATTGTTAGCAACAGTTTCCTTGTAGTTTTTAATCTCCTCAAAACTTCTTCTTTTCAATGCTTTTTATACGCCGGCTTAAAAAATCAGAATTTCTATGGTCAATGGACTCCTTGAATGCTACTTTTGCAGCTGCTGACTTATGACAGCGCCTCTCGCTCACAAAGTTGTCAAAGTCCTTCAACGCATAATAGATTAATTGAATTCTGAAGAAATTTAATGTGACTCGTCGTTCAGCCACCAGAGATTTCCTTTGTGAACAAATAAGAGAAACTTCATTAAGTTAATCACCCGTGTATAATGTGTTAAAACGGGAACGACAATTCTGCATATGCTTTCATGGACAAATTCAATTCTTTTGTCCTTTTTAGGGTGAATACCGCCTCAGCTTCTCTTATAACGTTGTTGCCAGTGATTTAGGTTGTCAGAGTAGACGAGAGCTCTAATCACGATAATGAGAGTGGTTCAGTAATGGTGCTGGTATCAAATAATTGTCAGCGGACTGGGAATTAAAAAAGGGGTTCTGATGATCGGGGTTTTTCGAAGGAGTAAGAGAAAGAATGGAACAGATGAAAAAAGATCATTTACAATTGGGACGAAAGGAGCTCGGTTACAGGTTAGAGAAAAGAAAGAGAAAAGAAATAAACGGGAACGGGAGATGGTTGTAAGAGAGTAAGAAGGAGAGAGAGAGAGAGAGAGGGAGATAGAGAGGGGGATATAATTAAACAGAGAGTAGTAAGAACAGACGAGAAAGAAAGAAAGACAAAAAAGAGAACAGACAGATAGATAAATAGATAGATTAAGGATTTGAAAGGAAAACTAAGGAAAATAAAAGTTTGGGAAATGGAAAGGAGAGAAGTAACAAGAAAAGCAGTGAGGGTCTGCCTTGTGGCTGAGATAGTTGCACAAGTAGTCAGTGTTGGAACCGAGGTAAAAGGATCTCGAATGCTAATTTTCAAGGCAGGCAGGAAGGCAGGTCCTCCGCATTTACAAGATTGGCGCCACACTTCTTTCTTCACTTGGCCTGGTGCCGTACTGAGCTAAGCAGAGATTGAGAGAGAGAGAGAGAGAGAGAGAGAGAGAGAGAGAGAGAGAGAGAGAGAGAGAGAGAGAGAGAGAGTAGACGGAAACGGAGGGAGAGTGGAAAAAGAAAAAAGACGAAGGAAAGAGAGCAGGAAGTAAGAATACAGACTTCCATATCCTAAGTTATACCCTAAAGTTCGGGGAACTTCAGGCGCGAAATGCTCAAAGAAAGAAAAAAAATGATAGCAAAGTATGTGCTTTATATCTTGGTGGAATGAAAAATGCCCGGCGAGACATGGGAAACGCTGGGTAACTTGATAGATGAACAGATTTAACAATCTGCTGAACCTTTGAGTACCTCGTATATAAATAGAGAGAGAGAGGGGGGGACATAAAGAAATGTCGAATATTGGAGCAGTGGCTTACCAAGGTGGGGGAGGAGGGGACGACCCGCCCCGGGTGACACCATCTGAGGGGGCGGGGGGCAACAAGATGATTGCCTAAAGAATTTTCATATAGTTTCTTGGCAATTCTTTTTGTAATGAAAGATCTGTCTGTTCACACGATATCTCCGAAAATACTCTATGAAAATTTGTGGAAGGGTTAGGGAAGAGTTGGTTACATTTTGGGGACGGATCCAGGAATTCTTTTTGATTGAGAGAGAGAGTGTGAGTGTGTATAGGAGAGAGAGAGAGTGTCGGAACAGTAGAGTCAGAATGCAATGAATAGAGCATAGAAAGGCATAAGAGAAAAGAAAGGGAAAGAGAAGAGAGAAAGATAGAAAGAAAGGAAGGAAGAAAGAATGAGAGAGAGGGCGAAAGATGCAAAAAATAAATAATTAAAAAGACAATGCACACGAGAAATCAACGAGGGATTGAGAAACCTTATCCTAATGTAGTGACAAGGTAAATTAGCGCCCACCCGTTTATGCTACCATTGTGTGGGTATAGAAAGCCTTACACGACGACACAACTCTCACCATCTGTACAGGATGAAACGGCACAAAGAACAATAATAACAACAACAATCGACACCTTTCCGCTGATCGCCTCTGCATCGTACCATCTCTCTCGGTGGATGACAGAATGGAGGCAGCAGCCAACACCAGTCCAAGGCGGGCTGTATTGTCTGATTGCACCATTATGCACCTTGGTTTTCTTTCCGCCCGCCATGGCATGAAATGACTTGTTAAACGGTCCGTCTATGGCGGTAGATTTCAATATGAAGACGCCCACCCACTTCCTGTGCGCTCTCGGATAAAGGGGGGGAGAGCAAAGAGAAACCAAGCAAGAAGGAGGAGTTGAGGAGTGATACTCATGCACTCAGCGCATATGGTAAGGCAGGTTGCGTTTTGTGTACAGACATCACAGCGACACTGGGACACACAAGAAAGGGGTGAGGAGATGAAAGAAAACTTCGAGATGAAGAAGAATGAAGAGAGGGGGAGAAGGAGGAGTAGAACCGAGAAGACAAGGAAACTACACTACTACTACTACTACTACTACTACTACTACTACTACTAATAATAATAATACTAATAGAGAATAGAAAAAATAAAGATATTTTCTATAGTTTTGAGAAGGGTCATTAATATTCAAATGGTTCTTCGGACGATTGAACTCCTTGTTTAAAAATAAAAACTTCTGTTTACCCCATCACTCTAGGATTTCACACCTGAAGAAGGCCGAAGAATAGATTGGTCGAAACGTCGTGCTTACAACACAAACAAAAAGAAGGAGTCCAATCGTCCGAAGAACCAGTTGAATAGAAAAAAGTAAAATTCTTTGAATTTATAACGGCTCACCCAATCCAAACCAGGAAACCAGATCTAGTCATTGTAAAGAAAGAAAAGATCTACCAGATCTAGTCATTGTAAGGAAAGAAAAGATCTACCAGATCTAGTCATTGTAAAGAAAGAAAAGATCTACCAGATCTAGTCATTGTAAAGAAAGAAAGGATCTACCAGATCTAGTCATTGTAAAGAAAGAAAGGATCTACCAGATCTAGTCATTGTAAAGAAAGAAAAGATCTACCAGATCTAGTCATTGTAAAGAAAGAAAGGATCTACCAGATCTAGTCATTGTAAAGAAAGAAAAGATCTACCAGATCTAGTCATTATAAAGAAAGAAAAGATCTACCAGATCTAGTCATTGTAAAGAAAGAAAAGAAGATCTGTCAGATGGTGGATGTTCCCGTTCCAGCGGAACACAGAGTAAAATTGTTAGAAATTGAAAAGCTGGAACAATATTTTATACAACCCATTGTGGAATATGAAGGTATACAGTTGTACCCATTGTCAACGGAACATTTGAAATTGCCTCGTAGAGTTCTGAAAAAAAGAAAAAGAAATACTGCCTTGATGATGATAATAATAATAAGCAAATGTAGCAAGTTGGCTCAGAAGGGATGCACAAGTAGGCATAACTGGGTGGGAAAGGTGATCCACTGGGAACTGTTCAAACGACTAGGATTTGACTATACAAACCGATGGTATATGCGAAAACCATAATTTGTCTTAGAGAATAAACATAAAAGAGGAGAACACTGAAGATTCGAAGGGCCTTGCTGCCACTTGATCCCTAGCGATGACTCTTCTATGAAAATAAATATAATATACCTAGGACTTAGAGATTGAGACCGATCACCTTATCCAGGCCAAATACATGACCCGGTTGTTTTAAACAAAGAGAGGGAAATCTGTCAAATAATTGATATAGATTCTTTGTCGAAAATTTGATTTGGGGCTTTATTGTTATTAAATGGCATAGAGGGTATTTCTTTCATGCACATGAATCATTAATGGATCAGTTGGTAATAAGATGATTTGTATCAGTACAGTATACGTGTTCTGTGGAAATGTATAATAGTAAGACCTGTATTTTTAAAATACATAGGAAGCCGCTTATTGGAACAGGGTCTTTAGATAACAATAACAGGCTAATAGAATTAGGCGAAGGATATATAGTGGAAGCCGCTTATTGTAATCACTTTAAATAAAGTGTTTTGAACCTACTTATGTTGATAACAATAAGCGGCTGAAAACATTATCCATGAATGTAATAAGCATATTCCTCTCTATTTTCATTAGAGGAATTTTTACTACCTAACTTCCCTCTCTTCTTACCCCATTATTCAACTATCTTACTTTCCATTCTCTCCCTCTTCCCACTCCTTCAGTAAACTACTAAACTCCCCTTTCTCCCCTATTTCTTTCTAAATAAAGTAAATAATATTTTAGTTTTTTTAATTTATAGTAATAAAATAATTAATATTTTAAATAAAATAAG
>VCCN01000756.1:1009931-1020668 GCA_006491835.1 Architeuthis dux | reverse complement strand
ATATATATATATTCATTAGAGTAAATGAACGTTTCGTTATATTTGTTTAATAAATCCTACCCATGATATCATGAATTACATAAATGTAAATGTATGGACATTTCGGTGCTATAGTTATTTGGGTGTGGTTTTTTGTGGTTCAGTTTTTAAAGGAAACATGTTCACTTAACAATAATAATTGATAGTGGCATAATGTAGTAGGAAAGAAAGAAAGAAAGAAGCAGAAAAACTGAATCTTAGACCTCAAGACCATCATTCAAATGATCTGCAAGCAGAGTATTACTGGAAACATTGTTTTGGACCGAGGGACGCCTGTGTTGTGTTCAAAGAGCAAGTGTCCACCTTAAGAGTAGAGAATTTATATCGATATAAGCCAGTACAATTAAATGATGTCAGTGTTAACGCTAGCGATGGTTGTGTCAATAGGGCGAGTCGTTAGATAACACGACAACACCATGGGCAGCGCTATCTAATTGCTTCAGGTGTAGACTGAAGCACCGACAAAGGACCGAGCACAGGCAGGGTTGGGAACCGGTGCATCACGGTACGGTCGCTTTTAGTTTAGTACTTCATGGTACTTATCCCAACCTTTTTGCAGATCGATTTGCTTGTGTACTGGGTTCAGTCCTTACTGAATGTCCTTTTACTCTGTTCAGTCCTTACTGGAGACCCCGTTACTCCATTCAGTCCTTACTGTGTGTCCAATTATCCCATTCGGTCTTTACTGAGTGTCCTATTACTCTGTTCAATTCTTACTGAAGATTCCATTACTCTGTTCAGTCCTTACCGAGTGTTCCATTACCCAATTCAGTCTTTACTGAGTGTCCTATTACCCCGTTCAATCCTTACTGACTGACACACTAGTTTGTTCAGTCCTGAAACCACTTTTGTCCCTTGTGGTACATTTCAGTCAAGGAAAGAGAAGGGTCCGCTACAAAATCCAACTGCAAAATTGGATACATCACTAATATTTTGTCCAGTTTCGTGTTATATTTACCCACTTTTCACCAAAGATTGTTCTTGTTCAATTAAAAAGTAGGTCACAGAGAGTAAGTGGTATTTTGGTGACTGAGACGAGAGTGTAAATTCCGGAAGGTATTTTGGTGATTGTTAGAGAAAAAACGTCAATAAAAGACTTAGCAATTGTGATGACCAGTCTTTCTTCTCTTGTGCCGACATATTTTGCCTTTTTGTGAATAAACATCTTAGTATGTTCATATCTATCTACTTCCATCTGGTTATAGGTATTTACTAAGCTTAAATTAGTCTGGCCCAAGTCCCCAATTAAGGGACATCCATTCAGAATCGAACTCACTACCCAGTAGTTGTACTTTGCTAGACGTATTCGCTAAACATTACCTCACATCAAAGCACTCTAAGGTATTTATTCAGCTTAGCTTAGTCTGGCACAAGGCCTAAACTGTGGAGCACCCAGTGAATATCGAGCTCACTATAGTAGATTGGTCTGTACTACTATTTTGCTAACCACTGCTTCACTGCGAAGTGAACCTGTTTGGTTATACGTATGTTTGCATGCATCACGTTCTCTGTCCATTTGGTTATATCAATATGGATATTTACTAAGCTTAGATTAGTACGGCACATGTCCAAATAGCGGGGTGGATGATTGTGTTACGCCCATCCTTCAAGTGGGTAAAGCCTGTCTGCATAGAAAATCGGCATGCGAAATCTTAGTTTTTATCTGGTCTCGAACAGTGATAGGACATATGTACTGTATTTCAGGACATATGAGATCCCCCTTATTCCAGCAAGGGATTTCAAGAAAAAAAACGCATCTCCCCTGAATTCTTCTCATTTATAACCCAGCTTTTTAAAAACTCCTCGTCAAGGTCCTATGTGTGGCTTAACAACGAAGATTACGTTTACCTTTTGAGCTATTTTTTTGGGGGGAAAGGGGGTCTTATATCAAATACGGTAAGTATTTTAGCCATGAGTCACGCCACTGGTCATAGCTATCGATCTCAGGCCGTTTCAATTTAACTAAACTATGTGAATATCCGATAAGCATATGTATACTTATTTTATACACATACGTGTACACAACTGTTATAATTAGCACCGGTGCAAACATGAATGCACGGGTAAATGTCTGTATTCGTGTATTGGTCGGCCATTTGTTAGAGAGCACTGAGTAGCTGCGGCTGCAACGGAGTATCATGTCCGGACCTCCCCGAAGGTAAACGTCAAACTCTTCATGCCTAATGAGACTAAGTAACAGAGGTGGAGCGGAGCGGTACGAAGTATCCACTCATCCCACGTGAATGAGAACAAGACAAGTGCACGGACAAAGTTAGCATGTTTTATTAGTTTGGTTATCTAGAACACTCGACTATGAATAGGTTCCTTTCAACAAGGCACAATGCCGACTTTCTCTATCAATTTATTGTGTGCACGGCAAAGGAAAAAAAAAAGAAGAAAAAAGAAGCAAGAACACCCTGTGGAGGATCGGTCTCGGGCGAGCGAGATCTCGCCGGCCAAACGACACCACCTGGGAGTCAGTCAACAAGACTGTGAATAGCGGCGAATCGTTCCCATGCCGGGGATTGTTGTCACTGTATAATTTGTGTCAGCAATAAGACGGAATTATTTGGGCATTACAGCCCAGGCGTTGGATAATTGTATAATGTTAGCGGCCATAATCGGGGCTCGGACGATATCAATTGCTATATTGAGCGAATATTAATGTAGTTGAGTCGTTTTCTCTCTTTTTAGATGGCTTGGGGTTGGTGGTAACGGTCAAATAGGGAGAACAATTGGCGGGCGAGATTTTGCATATAAATTAGAAATAAAACGCTGCTCGTTTCTGATTAGAGAGTTTGAATTTTGTTTTGTTTTGTGGGGGGAAAAAACGTGCGAAATGGAAAATTAAGATAGGTTTAGATTAAAAGTAGAGGTGGGTGGCAACATTTACAATTGACGAGAGGAAGAAAGAAGGGTTGAAGAATGGCCGAGGGAAAGCAGTGAAAGAAAGAGAAAACTATCAAATGTAGAAATGAGAAAAAATGAAAGAGGGAGAAGAAAGAAAGGAGAAATGAAATAAATCAAGAAACCTGCTACAGTAGGTTATTGTGAAGGAAAACGGGGGAAAAAGGTAGAATGATACTTGCAAAGAATTTTTTTTAATAAAAATAAAAAGATAAAGTTTAGATAAAATGGAGGAAAAGTGTGTGGCAATTTGAATCGAGATTCAAATTCAAATTTTCTCTTTCTTTCATTGCTTTCCCTCGGTCAGTGAGAAGACGTAAGAGAATCGTCGAGAGAAAAAAGAAGAATAAATTGGTTATAAATTACAAAAGTGACGGACAAAAATAAGAAGGTTAATCTCGAGGAAGAAGAAGAAAAAAGAAAGAATGACAAGGAGAGACCGGTGAGGGGAGTTAGATTACTCAGAGGAAAGGAATAAGCGAACTGAGAAGTAAAAAGAAAGAAATAAGGAAAGAAAGAGAGAAAGAGCGAGGAAAATGAGACAAGAGGATAAATTTAAGGCAAGATCGATAAACGAGAGTGAAGGCGAATGAGTGACATTACGTTAGAAAAGACTGAGAGTGTCAGAAAAAAAAAGTAATGATTGAAGGAATTTGGGAAGGATTTAGGAAAGAAATGCAAAGGAAGGGGCGAAGAGAACAAAGGAAAAGTAAGAAAAAGGTAGGAAGAAGGAGATCCAAAAGAAAAGAAAGAAAGAGAGAAGAGAATGAAGAGCAGTGACAGAAATAAATAAAATCAAAGAAAAATACAGGAACGAGTAGAAGAACAAAGGGGGAAAGAGTGGTGGTGTAGATTAATTGCGTTATAACGAAACCAAGGTTTAATAAGCGAGGACGAGAGTGTTTATGCATTTAATTAGAGAGAAAGACAAATAAAGAGAGAGAAAGAAAGTGAAAAATAGAAGTGTTTAAAAAAGTGAGGTGTGTTAAAAAGAGACCAATGATAGAAGCAATGGGTCAAGGGTCAGAGATCATTCGCAAAGATTAAAAATTGTTGAGGGAAAATTGGGTGAAGGGCTTTCTCAGTAAAAGATAACATAAAAGGGGAGAAAGAAAGGAGGAAGGAGGAATAGACGAAGTTGAATATGAGCGGGGTATGTGGACCGGTGAGGGGGGGTAGCTCAGGTTTTGCCAAGATCTTCCTCACCTTTGTCTATGTTTACTGGTCAAATATTATCACAGTCTCCCTTGTACATTATAGCTACAGTTTCAGATATGACCAAACGCCGCCATTTTTTTAGGTTCTATCTCTCTTCTTCCCGTGCCCACCCTCGTTCTCTCCATTTCTCCCTTTAACATTCTATTCTCACTCACTCTCATCATTTTCTCACTTATTTCTCTGCTTTTCCCCTTCCCCCACAATCTCCTCTTCGCCGATACTGTTTGCTTTTCCTCTTACAGTCACAAACCGTATGTGGACACTTGCAAACACAGTCCTTCAATCAGATGCACATACATGTTCGATTGTTCACGCAAAACACAATCATACGCAAAATCTCTTGGGCGCTTAACGTAGTGAAATAGTTAGCAAACTAATCTCGCAGACCAATTTGCTAGTGTAGTGAATTGGTTTGCGGGTTCCCTACGTTTATGACCGTGTGCCAGACAAAGGTAAGCTTTCAAAGAGCTTTTCGGTCGATTGGACTCCTTCTTGCTGTTTATGTTGTTAACACGACGTTTCGACCGATCCATTCTACGGCCTTCTTCAGGTGTACCATCCGAATGTAATGGAGGTAAACATTGTTTTTCTCTCCAATGGTAGCAACGCTTATAACCATTACATTCGGATAGTACACCTAACGAAGGCCGTTGAATGAATCGGCCGAAACGTCATGTTAATAACATAAACAACAAGATGGAGTTCAATCGTCCGAAAAACTCTTTGAATGTTAATAACCCATCTCAAAAACTATCAACAAAGGTAAGCTTATTCGATATTTAGGGTGCTTCATTGTGTAGTAACGGTTAGCAAGCTAGTCTCGCAGACTGGTAGTGAGTTCGATCCACACTGGGTGCTCTACACTTGTGGCCTTGTACTAGACTACGTTAAGATTAATAAATACCTAGGCGCTTTGTTGTAGGCTAATGGCTAGCGATCTAATCTCGTAGACCATTACTAACGTAGTGAGTTCGATCCTCACTAGGTGCGCAACACTTGTGGCTTTGTAATAGGCTAATCTAACCTTAGTAATTACCTGAGCGCTGCACCGTGGGCTGGTGGATGGCGAGCTAGTTTAGCAGACCAATGCTATTGTGTAGTGAGTTATATTTTGTATATAGACTAGTCTATATTTTGTATATAAACAAGTTCAGACAAATTTCCTCGTCTTGTTGTTGTTGTTTTTTATCACAACGTTTCTGTTGCATATTCTTCGGTCTTCGGGTGTCTGCTACATTCTGGAATGTCGAATCTTGCTATGAGGGGGCATGAGCTTCCCCTTTCATAAACGTCACATCAGATGACTGCGCCTGTGTGCTCTTGGGATTATCTTCTGGCCTATGCGTATGAGAAGGGAAGCGCATGTCCCCCTCGGAGCAAGATTCAACATTCCAAAACACAACAGACGTCCAAGGAAGACCGCAGAGTACGCGACCGAAACGTGATAAAACGACGAGGAAATTAGGGGGGAAAGCCTATATACAATAATTACAACACCTCGTCTAAAACTTCAGACAAAAACTGGACTATGTTTTTAAATGTGTTGTCGTGAGCCAAACAGGAGCTAATCCAAGAGATATAAAAAGCCAGAACAATGATAGATTAATTATCTCCTCAGACTGGGATATGCAGTAACCGACTGACAAAGGACGAAGGAACTCTCACTATAAGATAATCCAAATAGAACCATTAGGAGTCCCGAACGTAGCCTGTAGGAAACCTTTAACTAATCTTCTTGGAAAAGGAACGAAATCAATCTTCTCGCGGTCTACTCGAGATATAATTACTCGCCTAGGCAATAATAGAACAACTGCTGCTATATCCACTGCCAGTCATGAAAGAAAGATGCTAAAGTGCGAGGTCTGTCCGGAAAGTATCCAGTCATTTTGACTACTTACTGTGCATGTGTGAATAGACACTCGCCCGTGAAGTTACTCAGTCGGCAATGAGCTTGTTTACGGTGTGCCCGTCGCATTTACAATGACCAGGCCTGCCCATTCTTCACGTCTCGTGTAGGGTTTTTTTTGCAAAACATCGCGTCGTCGCCCAGGTCTGTCAGCCCCCCCCTTACAGTCTGGGTTTGGCTAAATATACGCTTCCTTTTTTAAAAATCTCTCTGATCTCTCTCTCAATTTCCATTTCTCACATTCGCTTTCTTTTTCTTGATCTTTTTCTTTTTTTCACACAAACTCTTCCTCTCTCGCACGCTGCGCCTCTCTCTTCCCGTTACACGTTTTCGTTTGTCTCTCTCTTTTTCTTCCATATACTCTTTCGCCATTTTAAGGAATTAGAGTAGGTTTTACACACACACTTTTTTAGACACACAATCGAATGCGTGCATATATACTTAACGAGCACACACACACTGATATATATTTATAAGCACATACACGTTTTTATTACCACTTCTATGCGTAGAATCAGAAGAAAATGTCAGTCCTTCGGGCTATTTTCCTAATAATTCGTCGCAATCCTTCCTAGTATTACTTTTTGCGGTCTCTTTCCACTTTCGTTAAAGACAATCCACCGGACCCCTTTTTTCTCTTCCCTCCCAAAATGTTCTAGTCCCTCTTGAAACATCTGGACCTTTCCGGCACCTTTGAATAGTACAGGGTTCAGTCCACTAACCTAAGGCAGTAGAGTAAGGCGGTTGAGGGGATCAGCATAATTTCTAAAAGACAGACCATCGACGAAGTGGACAATGTTAAATTGCAGACAACGCGAAGATGGGACGTGAACAACTACAAAAGTTCAATGATAATAATTATTATGGTAATAATTAGGATAATGATAGTAAGAACATACATTTTAATGAAGATACTGTTTGTTACACTGTTTTCGATGATAACTAAAAAATAATTAATGTCAATTATAAGGATGGTCAATATATTATTAAAATGAAAGTTATAATGTAAAACATTACGGTAGTATTAATAATAATAACAAAGCAGGATGAGTCGAATTAAACTGTAATGATGCAAAGGACTTGACGCCATTAAATAGCAAATATTTATTGGATTGGACTAATCCAAATTTGACATGTCCAGCTTCTGTATAGCACTTAGTGAAAAACGAACTCACTGCCAATGCGTTACGAGACTAGCGCACTAACCATATCCCTGTGGTAGGCACCACGAGAATAGTAGCGAAAAAATAATAAGGATATCACAGTTTACATGAACAGCTAGTAGTAATAACACTTTTCCGTCGGTGTCACGTGATACGAGCCTCTGGATATAGGGACTTTGAAAATTAGATATAGATTTGTTTTGCCGTGGCTTTAGGAAATCAATATCGTTCATTTACTCTGCATGGAGTTTGAAATCCTGCAAGACACGTTGTCGTGCCGGGCTCATTTTCACAAAGTCGGTCGGTTCCCCATCAGTGTCAACTTTGCCCATTTCTCAGTCCTCTGTCCACACCTTGCAATTAAATGACCTGTTAATTGACGTATTTTAATTAGTAGCAGAGAAGACTATTGCTTTCGTCTGGTTCTCGGTGGGAAACGGAATCGTGAATCATTTATTTATCCGCTTAATCTTTCCTCCAAAAATAAATGAATTGCATGTAGAAATAGATTCATCCGTCATGAAAATGCATCAACAATATAAAAAAAAGGCAAGAGTACAGGTATACCTCGAATAGTGCGGTTAATTCGTTCCAAAATGTTTTGTACTGTTCAAAATCGCACTGTTCAATGTCTTATTATGATTTAATGTGTTTTGTTTTCAACATATACTTAGTTACATTAATTTGTACAGCAATACCTTGACCGTACTACATTAAAACCTGCACTAATCAAAACCGCACTATTCAAAGTATTCCTGTATATGTCTGTGAAGTAACGGCACTTTTATAACATTTATCAGTCTGAATATCAGGTACAGTTAGCCACCACTTTATGAAAGTTTTACGCCACTTCGCTTTTACGAAAGTCGCCATAGCTTTGAACTGTGTCTGTGAGCATCAATGCTTCATCACAATTCATTTTGTGCACCCGTTAGCAAGATGTGTCCGAAGGTATCAGAAAAGCTTAAGAGAGTTCATAAAGGTGTTACACTTAGCGTAAGACTGGCAGACATAAAAAGGACTATTTTGAGGTCTGGGAGCGATCAAATGTTTTTTCCTATATAAATTAATGGTAATTGCATCCTCACTTTACGCCATTTCAGCTTACGAAATGTTTCATAGGAACGTTCTACTTTCGGATAGCGGGGGAAACCTGTATTTTTCTCTTGATACACCTCATGAATAAGTAATTCCAATACCAATTACAAAGATATTGAGTAAGATCTTAGTACGGCACAAATGTTGGACACGCAATGATGATTGAACTCACTACGGTAGTAATGGTCCGTGAGATTTGCTTGCTAACTACTACTCAACAGCAAGACGTCCAATATCAAGCAATACAGGAATACCTTGATTAGTGCGGTTAATTCGCTCCAAAATGTTCAGTACTGTTCAAAGTCGCACTGTCCAAGGTCTTATTATAAGTTAATGATTTTTCCCCAGCTTTTACTTAGTTACATTAATTGGTACAGCAATACCATAACCGTACTACACCAAAATCCGCACTATTCGAGGTATATGCATTTATATAAGAATATAAATACTCATGCACCCATACACCCCTACAAATATACACACACGCTCCCTCCTTCTCTCGCACACATTCATTTTTCTATCTCCGTTTCTCATTTCCTTTCTCACGTAACTTTTCTCTTTCTTTCTTTCTCTCATTTTCCCAACACACCCTCCGCTTTCTTCACCTCTCTCTTATCCCCTCTTCCTCGTCTATTTCTGTCTTACATATCCACTTTTTAAAATCCTTGTCTCTTTCTTCCACCATCTCTCGTTTTCTCTGTCACAAATACACGCTTCACCATCTGTGTCTTTCTCTCACGCATTTACTTTCCTATCTATTTCTTTATTACAAAAACCCTATCTCTAGTCACTCTCTTCTTTATTCCTTCCTTTCTTTCTTTCTGTCTTTTCCTAGCTCTCTCTATCTTTCTTGCAACTTCTATTTTTGAAATACAT
Organism: Architeuthis dux; assembly: GCA_006491835.1. Lineage (NCBI taxonomy): Eukaryota > Metazoa > Mollusca > Cephalopoda > Oegopsida > Architeuthidae > Architeuthis > Architeuthis dux. The sequence continues at coordinate 1,011,461 of VCCN01000756.1, read as the reverse complement.
TCACCTCTCTCTTTTTCTCTGCCTCTCTGTGCTTCTCTCTCCCTGACACACTCCATTTTCTCTCCTTGTATCCATTATTTGTTTTTAACATCCTCTTTCACTTTCTCTGCTTCCCAGCAGTGCCATAATAAAGAGTTTAGCTCTTCAGTTTCTTACATACATCCATTTATTAAAAAAAATATGAATGCTTTTCTCATATACACACACAAGCTACTGATATAAGACAACCACACGTTTGACACTTTTTTTTAAAAACAGGACATCCCACGAAAATGAGATTTGGTGGCTATAACAAAACCTCCCCATCTTGCATCGATTCGTTGACATATTTGGCTTAATTTTCAACCGAACAACACAGCAGTATCATGCTGAACAAGACAAAGCCGAAAAAAATGTAAGAAATACAAGTAAAATTGAAAATAAAAAGCGTCCATCTTTAATATTATGTCACTCTATTTTGACAGGTCTGGCCATCTATCAGACGACGTTCGCCGGCGCGGTACACTATGGAATCTTCTGCACCAAGACCGTCATATCGAAAGGCACACGCTTCGGGCCATTTAAAGGGCGCATTGTGAACACCAGTGAAATTAAGACTCACGATGATAACTCTTTTATGTGGGAGGTGAGAAATAATCAATGTGACCTTCTCTTGTCTCTTGTCAACAATCTTTTTTGATGGAATCGTTTGGAGTAGGTATTATATTTTGTTCCAGGCAGGATCAAATCCCCTTCCAGTGACATCTTTAGCGTCCTCTCCTTGTCGTCTGCGTTATTCAAATCCTTTTGCATCATTAATTGTTTTCGTTTTCCTTTTTTTAAATTCTTTAATACCTTCTTACTCTCTTGATCTTTTCTTTTCTCTTTTCATTTGCATCTAACCATTTTTTTCTTCGTTCTTTTTTAAAAACTGTCTATTCTTCATACTTTCCCAAGCTTATCGATAACATTCTTCATTCTTGTTCCTATAGCACCACCATTTTCTCTTTTGTGTTGTTTTCTCTTTTGTTGCGATATCACAGACAGAATAGCTTTATTCTTCTATGCGTTTTGACTGGACCTGTCTATCGGCAGATTCAACGTCTGCAGGGTAAAATCTTAATCGGATTTTCCCTTAATACGTCACAAAAGTGTATCTAACAAACATCTAGAAAGAGCTTTTTCAAACGGACGCTTATTTTTCGTAATTGAACTCTAATTATTCTTCATAGTTTTTCTGTAATATGCTTATGTTTTGTTATTAAATATTATTTACATTTCTAGTCTAGTTATTATTTCTATTAATATTATCACCATCAAACCTATTCCTATTTTTCTTGTTGATAAAAGTTCGTCATCTCCACTCATTAGTGTCATTACCGTCTCCATCAGTAATCAACACCATGACTACTATTTACTATTCAGCCTCTGCTATTGTTCTTAAAGGTTATTCTTCTGTTCCTTAGTCTGGGTTGTTTTTCTATATCTATTTATATTTATGTATGATCCTACATTCATTTATGTGGGCTGTTATTATCTTACTGTTGGTCA